>JAYMTA010000025.1:0-80964 GCA_036897625.1 Pelargonium cotyledonis
TGGGTTCGGTCCTCCGAAGCCTGTTAGAGCAATCTTCAACCTGCTCATGGCTAGATCGATCAGTTTCGGGTCAATTACTAGAGAATACGTAATACACGTAGAGGAGTTAGAAATCTGGTACTGAAGTTCGAAACAACCTTGTCAAGTTATAAAAGTGGGTTCCAATCTATGAGTAACTTTATATTTGGCAAATAATCGATAATTGAATCACTCTTAGATTAAAAAATTATGAATGAACTAATACTTCCCGTACTGAAAAAAGGTAGAAAGTAGCCCTAATAAGGTTTCCTTTTGACTACCAATCATTGGCAATTTGGAGGCAAAGCAAGGGGGACGGTCACAGGTTCGAATCGTATCAGGAGTCATTTACCAAAGGAAAAAATCCCAGTTTAATGAATAATTTATAAACACTCTGTTATACTATTTAAAATTAGACTTCCTCACCTTTCTCGGTTTAAACCCAATAGACCAGCTAATGACAAAATAATAAAGATTTTCTCCCATGCCCTTGCCCGCTCAGATAAGGCTTCCAATAGATGTTGATTTAGCTACAAGATTGAACACGTAATGACTAAGAGCGACTGATTGAATGGTTTTCTGTTTTCCTATTTGATTCCTGGTTTCTTGTGGTTAAAGCAATCGCTAAGTTGGAAACCGGTGTTGGTTCGAATCCTGCCCCTTTTTTTAAACACGGATTTGTAAAGCCAGGTTTAAACTGGGCTAAATTTTGGGTATTGGAATAATAAGGAAACTGTATTTTCTTATTGTTTTAATTACTAGATATTTGAATAGTTTTGTCGGACTATAATACCTTAACTTTCATTAAAAAGACGAAAAGAACCCACGAATACATGCTAGGATACATTTTTTGAGAAGATTTGGATTTATTATTTTAGCAATGAAATCCCATATGTTATAGGAATCATAAGCACGCACGGAGTCTTCGATTGTTGAATCCGAGATAAAAAACTCTTGTACATAAAACTTTTTCTGAAATCCATGCATAAATTTTTAATGAGAAACTACCAGCTTTGAATCCCATAAAAGAGCAGAGGATCCTTTTAACCTAAAATTATGGTGGAATAAAGTATTACCCTCTTAGTAAAATGAGACAGAATAGGCGTACTTGTTCACTGAAAAGGTATATTTCTTATATAAGCGATTTATGTAGATGCTTTCATATAAATTTATACTATAGTTTTTTCAAATAAGGATCCTGAGGGACTTGTACCTTGCTTAGATACCGTAGGTTCATCCTAATCTACTGAAGAAAAAAAGGACTTATTTGCTTACACACAAGACTTTGCATGTTTTAATAAGTGTTTAATAAGTAGACCAGATTGAGGTATTAGACAGTAAATTCTTACCCTTAAGCGGTCCCTAGTATATTTGTAAATCTTTATGTCTTAGTATACTGCTAGCTATCCGAAGTACTTGATAAAACATTTATTAATTACTCCACGTTATTCGAGATTAAGGAATCCGTAGCCGTGCTAAAGAGCAAAATGCTTTTTCATTTTAACAGGTAACTGAATATGCAGTCTTAATTAACAAACTTGATTGTCTAAAACCCAGTTGCTGCAATAGGTTTTTGAATTCCGGATTTAATTACTTTTGAAAGAAAAACTTGAGTAGTGATGTTTATTCCCAAAAACTCTGACCAATACAGTACTTTTTCTTAACTTAAATTGAGTTAACAAAAAAGCACTAACCAACTATTCTATTTTTAAATTACGGAAGGGATCAGACTTCGTTAAGAATATCGTACAGAGTTAAGTGCATTTTCTTTCTTTTAAGAGGAAGGGGGTATAACCCACTAATCTTCTTAAGGATGTTACAGGATTGCTATCAATGTAAACATTTAACAACTAGAAAGGATATGCTTATTGCGTAAAAAGAGAAAGACTTAAAAATGAAAATTAAAGTAGTATTCTAAGTTCAATTCTTCTCTTCTCTCGTGAATCCTAGGTACGCAATGCAGTAGTTTAAAGGTTAATTAATATTACAAAGTTATAAGGTATTCCTGAATTCCTATCACTACAATTCAGCTATTTACCGATCAGATCAAACAATCGTAGGTACAAAAAGAAAATCTTACTCATTCTAGCGCCTATACGTATGGTAACTGTACTGTTATATTTTAATGCTTTTTTTAGTTCTATTCGGTATTATCTCGGGTTTAAAAACCCGGGTTATCCCTGTGAAATCTAGTGAATTCTACTAAGCAAAGTACTAGATTTTGTTAAGTCAAATGATTCATAGACAAAGAAAGAGTATCCCCGCGGCTTATAGAGGGCAGAGCCATCGGCCAAGTCCAAGTGTAGAGTAGCATGCAAAAGAAAAGATAGAAAATAAGTAGCGTTATAGCTGTAGGAAGGTAGCCCTGAACTAACTCCTAGGGAACTTTCCCAACTATTGTGTGAGAGACCCCCACATTAATAGGGATATAAATAGCAACTTAATTAAGCTCTATCCTATATAAAAGAACATGTCACCCCTATGGCGCTATCTCCGCGGAACAACTCTACAAGGACGACCTATCGCTCAAAATGCTCCTGACTTGATAGATAAAAAGGATGACTTTAAAAACAGATAGACAATTAATTGCTAGAAAATCTAAAACATAAGAGTCGAAAAGCCCCTCTCTCGCTGTAGCTATAAAATCCCGGATTCCCGAAAAAATAGAAGATATATAAAATTCCAAACTATTTATATAAGCATGTGGGTCTGCTTGCCTTGCACTGAAAGCAAAAATTAGGGGGAATATGTGTATTAGCTCCTGTATCTACGAGATAAGGTACTCTTAATAAAAATTTAAAGGATAGTCTTATTAGTTGTCATAG
This sequence comes from Pelargonium cotyledonis, assembly GCA_036897625.1. Lineage (NCBI taxonomy): Eukaryota > Viridiplantae > Streptophyta > Magnoliopsida > Geraniales > Geraniaceae > Pelargonium > Pelargonium cotyledonis. Next base: position 2,844 of record JAYMTA010000025.1, read on the forward strand.
TTGTTAGGTTTTTATTATCTCTTCTTACTTGTTTTTAATAAAGAGAGAAGCAAGCCTTATGCAATAGGAAGGATTGAGTCTACCCGGTCCAAATAAGGGCGTAATGCATTTAGTATTTTCTAGTAAACCTCGCACTATGACAGCCAACTCCTAAAAAAACACTTTCACTTCTCTGGAGAAACTAAAAAAGTAAACTTACTCTTAAATTCTAGGAAAACTTCATAATATACAAGCAGGTTCAAAGTTAAATCTTTTATAATTGTTAGTATGAGAGGTTTTAAAAACTTTTTAACTTTATTAACCAGCGCCGCTTTTAGGTTCTCCCCTAACAGGTATGTAAATCATGAACCGCTTTGAGAACCCGCAATTCTAATGAAACACCTATGGAGCAAATACTGTAAGAATTCAGATATATTTTTTACACTAAATCATAACTAATTACTATACTACGGGGTTCGTTATCGGGTGTTCCGAATACAATTTTAGCTCCTTTATTCTAAAAACTGATGAAAATAAAACCTTGATATTAAGAGAAACTAAATACAATCTAGCTAGAACTCCTCGTAAGATAAATGGACTCTTCTTGAAAAGGCATGGGTAGGATACTTATTTACTAAGGAGTTTCTTTAAAATGGCAATTATTTATACAAGGCATTAGAGAAAGCAGACCATAATCTCTGCTATTCTGTTAATAAGGTAAGGTATTTCGAACAACTAAACAGAGCTTTCTTAATTTAAAGCTTAGAATTGCATTACAAAGTAACGCATTTTCAATTAGGGAAAACAAATATAAGAATACTCAGAATGATAACGAATTTATATTTATACCGAAGATTCCGACGGGCAATACTTAAGCTTGCGAACATGTTATAAAGGATTTTTAACTAGGCTTACTCTTACAGGCAGTATTCTATAAAGAGCTTTTGGTTCAAAGAGTACAGCTTGTAGTTTTCTTATCAAAGGTTCAATAAAATAAAATTTGAGTATATTATTAGGCCCCTCTAAACTCAAGCACCCCCTACCCCACGGAGAATTTTGGGGTTCTCCTTTCTATTTATATAAGTTTTATTTGTAATATCGAACCTATACATATATAATTTCTTAAGGTCTACGAAGGGAGTTCCCTATACCTAGTCTTAAGTCTTGCTGTGACATGGTTTACATCTTATAGGTTTGCGAAGACGTTTAGTAGAAAGCGGCTAAGTCTATTTTATAAAGAATTCTGACACTCCATTATGTATGAACAAGTGTATGAAACCGGGGATCAACATAAGTTGAGAACTTCTTTGTATACTACTCGTTATATCTATATTTCTGGTAGGAAGAAAAAGGAGGCAAAGGAAGTTTTACTTTAGATTTCGTACTATTTATAAACTAGTCCTAAAATTGCTTTCTTTAAATCAATAAAACTCGAAGAATTCCAATTTAATAATATAGGAGATTACTTTCACGTACGATTACTTAAAGTACAAAGGAAGATTCAGAATCATAAGCAAAGAATACAAAAAAAGTCTTGAATTGAAACACTTTCTATAAAGGTTATCGTTTAGAAATATGATACCCGATACAGCAATTTTAGGATAAGCCGGATTTTTGAACCTATGACTTTCAGAATAAAAAAGTCCTATAGGTTCGAACTAGATAAAGTCAGTCAGCCTACTACATGCATATAATCCAGGGATTTTAAGACTTTTAGGGAGCTTTGTCTTATCCAAATCCTAATAAATGTAACCGAAGTAGAAGATATGCTAAACATAGTCAGTAAGTCGAAACAGTTTAGTTTAGTAAATAGGAATACTAGCCTTCAAATGCTTATAAACTTGCCTGATCCTTAGTTACCTCTAATGGTATAAATAAGTACTCTATACCTAAAGAGTGCTTTTGTGCCAGAATTTCGCCTGCTCCCTTCTATTTATAGATGATACACTTTGCTTATATAGTAATTTTCTATAGCATAAACAAATAAATAGGATATACTTCCTTAGTACTTTCCATTTCTTTTAGCAGAAGTTAATTATAGGTACTAAAGTAACAAAGGTTCGAATCGAGTCACAAAAGTCTACCTTTAATATAAACCAAGACAAAGATCTTGTAATATACGATTATAAGGTATACCACAATAATTTCTTGAGCAGTTAAGGCAAGCTGCCTTAGAACCCTGTTTATCAAACTAATCATATCAAGTTTCACCTGGCATTCTTATATAATTTTCCAGGCAAACCTCCTGCTTTTTTGTTTTATTTAATAAAAGTCTAGCTAAAGTTTTTAATAAAAAACGAGGTCTTCTTAACTGTATCTTAAGGAATTCTAGTAAAAGTAGGAAATTTAAACGGGATTTTCTAAACGATAACGGTTTCCTTTTTGAGCGTTATGTCAAGAGGATTTGATCTACTTTTTAAGGACTTAACACTTATTAAAGAACAGTCAGAAAGGGTAAGAGCATAAGTAACAAAAATAAAAAACCTATGTATTTGTTCTTGAAAAACTTCGACAAGCTAAACGAGCACAAGTTTCTTGATTATATAATTCTCTTGCTAAAGCAAAGGGAAAGATTCCGAATATAAGAAATTGGGAAAAGAACTGAAAGCACCTGTGTTGCCTGCTTTTTAACAATGAATTAAATTCTTATAGGAATTCCAGCGACTCCTTTTTTAGTTCGTAAAGTACTTTTTGATTTCCTAACAAGCAAGAGACCCTTTTAAGGAAAAAGAAGGAGTTAGGTTGCTTTTGTGTTCCTTATGTTTTTCTATTTCTGATTATTCCGGGTTTCATATAATAAGTAAGACAGAAAGCAAGTGAGAAGTTGGTGGTCATAACGTATGGTTACTATCTCAATATGCTATCCTGCAAGACCCCATCCGGCAGAGCCCACAGTCGGGGAAGAAGCATATCAGCTGTTATCGAAGCTCTAGAAAATTCTAAATCAAAGGAGTTCTTTATAGACAGAACACACACTAGCTAACGACTACGGGTAATGCAAGAGTTCGAATCCCATAGTATAAAGTAAAACATAGGTTTAATTCCCATTAGTTGCGAAACCTGTTCTTCAATTCTTCAAGCTTATATCAAGTAGCTATATGCTATATTCATCTCCCTTTCTTTAGTTTGTTGCGTCAGACATAGAATGGTAATCTGGTTTTCCTTTATCATGGACTATTTTTGGATTAGAAACAATAGCTGGAGTTCTACTCTAAAAATCACTTGAGTAAAGCTCTAAGTTTAGGTTTAGGCCGGCGCTCTAAGGATATTAGGATATACTCTTTATTTAATACATATATGGGTTTCCTCCTATAAGTGTACCTAATCTAATAAACTAAAGAATTTCATTTTTATTAGAGGGAAGACTACAAGTCTTAATTAGCCTCACGTAATGGTTTAATTGTGCCCACGAAAGGAAGGGACCTCTCAGAATCTACTGACTGAATTCTATTGAACCGTCGGCATATTTTTAAGACCTACCTTTCACCTAAACCAGGAAACTCGAATACCTACTTTGTGAAAATAGAAATTGCTGCTCTTCCCAACTTTTGTTTTTTTCAGAGAAAACCTTGGCTTCTTTTTTTTAGGGCTTGCTTAACCTGATATGCTAGGAATTCCTACTTTGAATACCGTAAAAAGGAAATGGTTTGAACATTTATATAGGGTTCTCACTGACCTAAATTATCTCACAATGAAGAGTCTAAAGTGGTGAGTATAGGAACATAAGCAAGGGTATCTAATCCATAACCCCTAATCCCTTAGCTTTTTATTTTCTAGATTTCTGCTAACATTAAATTACAAACGAAAAAGATCAGTACTAATTCAGCGATTTATACACGATTTCTTAAGCAATTTCTGGAGATAACGGATACTTTTGCTACGAGATATACTTGAGTAAAAACCCTTCTTCCTGACTGGGGTTAAAAAGAAAATTACCTAAAACTTTAGTGGTAGAATAAGAAATGCCTGCAACCTGTAAGATGAAGCTTTTCTAAAGAAACTTTTCTAGAGCAATAGAACAAATACTTGTCATATTCTGTTACCAAAAGGCATATCCTGTATTTGTAAATTTCCGGCAGCAGTTTAGTAAGTACAACCGTGTTACAACACCCCCTTTATTTTATAGAAATCCTTTATCTCTCTGAGCGGTAGACCTTATACACATTCTCAAGTAATTCAGTAACCTCCTCCTTTGTTCTATGAAAAGTATTAAACTGCGGTTAGCCTACTCCGAGCGCTTTTCCAATATCCATTTTTGTAAAGAAACTCGCCTCATATATAGACGTCTTTTGTTAAACGGGGGTTCCTTATTTGTCTCGGATACAGAAAAAGTATAAGGGTATACTGTTTGACTTACTTCGGAAAAGAATCTATATAATTTGACCCTAAACAAAGGAAAATCTCGATAAGAACCCGTAAAACAAAAGTAAAAGGGCGCTCCTACCTGCAATAAAAATTGCTTAGAAGGGTTTAGGACAAAGAAGACATAAACGACTTAGTTAGTAGTGCTTTTCTAGTAGGAGTCCATGCTTTTGTATTATAATATTCTAAGAAGTCCTTATTACCTTGTACTTGAAAACCTTTTACAGAATTCTATATAACTGACTCCTTTTTTGAAAAAACTAGGTGTAAAAATGAAATACTTTTCAAATGGGATTAAAAAAAGATTAATTATATAAGCTAAATGGAGCTAAAAAGAAGTTTACCAAGACAGACAAAAAGTAAGTAAAATACCCTAAAAGTTTTGAAGCACTTAACCTTAAAGGATGGATTTTTTTTTTTCTAAAAATACCCGACTTGCAGTTTATAGGGTTTTCTAAAGGGAGCCCCACAGCATTTCCTGTTAAGTATCTATCTCCTAATGAGAATTCCGTTGGGAAGAAAGAGGATTCCCTATGAGACCGAAACCTTATCTTTTTTGACAAAGCTTTACCTATTTTACCGGATTAACTTCGTTTTAGTAGGATTACTTCACGTATAAGAAGGATCCGTGCACTTAAACCCTTCAAGGAACAAAAACCTTGACCCTGGTATTGTGACTTCTATTTTCTAATTCTTTTGCTATTGAAGATCTATACTTTTGTTAGAACTAAGAGAAAACTCAAGGGACACTCCTTAAAAAAAGAGTCCTAATCATATACATACCAAACCCTTATTTATTCTCTTTTTGAACCCAAGAATAAGTTTGCCCGCTCGCTCCGGGTGTCCTGCTTTCTTTTAGTTAGAAAGTCTTGCTTTATAAGTTTTTTACTATTTTTAAGAAACATTACCGGGTTCCCTTTCCTTGATTCTAAAAGGAATTATCTACTGTCCAACTAACTTTAGTAATACCTTAGGAATCCTTTATACTAAGGCAGGTTAAACTACTATAGAATACCCCTTAGCTCCAGCTATAACTATCAAGTAGCATTAATGCCTGGGTGTCATGGATCCTAAAAGCTATTACTTCTTTATAAAAGCCTTTAATTGGGGAGTCGCTGGGTTTAGAAGAAGTCGAGGTGGCCCTTACATTACTCTGGTATAGGAGCTATATATACGATATAGTATATTGTATTAGTAATTGTGGCATCCTCTTTTTACGCTTGGGTAAAGAAAAAGAGAACTTAGGTAACAAACTATCACGGACTTCTTAACGAGTACTTCTTACCCGGAGATTGTCGAGTTTTTGTAGTCATTGTAAAAGCAGTACTTAAATATTAACCAAATTCCAAAAAAGATAAAGCAAATATATATATATATTTACTTTTTTAAACGGGTATGTAGTAGACCCCTTCCTAAATATCCTGATTGGAAAATTAGACTTCTCTACTTATTTCTTATTTTTGGCTTTTGAAGTTTTATCAAATACTAGAAACCCACCTTTGTTTCTTGATTGAAGCTAAGTTTTTCTCTTGGTGCTCGAGGCTCTAAAGGGTCCTTCCTCGTTTTGCGAAATTTAGTTTAAACAAGTTCAAGATTAAATAGAAAACTTATAATACGCCATGTTTTTGTGCGCTAAAACGATACAGAAAAATTCTTTATTAAAAGGGGGGGGGGTTCCTTTTTATACATTACTTTTTACTTGTGTTTTCCTTATTTTTTATTATCTAGTAGTCCCCGGAAGTTAGTTAAGCATTTAAGCTATAAAAGATTGCAGTGTCTTTACTTATAGAGTTTTAAGCAAAAGTATGAAACTTTTTGGTTTTAAAAGGGCTTCCTTTTTTCGGTTATTCCAGGATAAGGAGCTTCTTGAGCTGGGATTTAGTAGGTCCTTTATAAGGGGTATCCAGAGTTTTTGGTATTTAAAGCGGTATTGCCCATTAAGGAGCATCTCTCTTATAAAATAATAAGATAACACAAAGGCACCCAGGGTTCTTTGGCTTGTATCGATAGTCTTAGTTTTCACTTTCTTTAGTAGAAAGCTCTATAACATAAGTTCTTGCTGTGGAAGTTTATAGTACCTTAGACTAGAGTTTTGTAAGTTCTAATATATTAGGCAAACTTTTCTTCATAAAATTGGGCTGCCTTTAAGTTACTATAATTCAATAAACAAGATTCTCGTCGGTTAAGTAGGTTTCCGCTAAAATTTCTCATAGAAATAGAATAATAGGAGCTAGGGTTTTCATATTAGAAGAATTCAAGCTTGGGGGTCTGTGACCAAAGGACCCTCTTTTAGATCGACTTTCTTTACTTGTATGCCCTGATATGCAAGTTTATGAGATTAATAAGAGTACAGTATGAATATTTGACTAAAGCAATAAAAGAACCTTTTCGTCAAGAAAATACGAATATTATACTGTCAGGTCGAGCCCTTAAGCTTCTCTTACGGTTCTCATACAATGTAATCTAGCAGACTTATTTAGGAGTCTTAAGCGCTGCCACTCCTGTATTGTTCCTTCAGGCCTAGTAAACCTTTAGAAAAGTTTTTAGGCGTAAGTAAAGGGATTCCCCGGTATCCTATTAGAAGTGTAGAATATCCTAACATGTAACTCAACTTTAGTTCTCATTTAGATAAGCCTAAGAATTGGCGCCCTATTGTCCCGAAAATTGAAATGAAAGATAAAAATTTAGAATAGTTTAGGCTATAGCTAAGGACTCTTTCTCTTAAGTTAACTCTCCTTTTTTTGAGTTCTTTTAGACTTATGATGGTAACTGGGGTGTTTATAATAGGGATCCTCTACAATAATCTTTATCCTTGACTTGCAGTTTTTTGGGGAAATTTCTTTTTGTTGGGAAGGGGCACTCCAGTGGGTCACTATAGTATTTGTTTAGTTAACCTTACGCTATACAACAACTGAAAAAACAGAACCTCTTTGACTTTCACCCCACTTCATTTACTGGAAACAAACGGATTTATCTTAGCTTTAGTTATTTTATTTAAACCTATTAGGATTTTGCCAGGGTTCCTTTATTATAAGCCTAAGAAAACTATCTCATACGGGTACGCGCGGATTCCCCCTTTTAACTTAGTTTGATAGTCCCTATTCCCGAAAAGAAGCTTAGAGTACACTTTTTAGTCTTAGAACCCAGGTTTTAAATGAATAAGAATCGCGGAGTCGTGCCTTAACTCCTCCAAAGCGCCTTACTAATTCCGGACTCGGTAACTTCTACTAACTTTTGTTTGTCATACTACTAGACCTAATAAAAAGCCTTTAAATTAAGGGATACTCCCATTTTTGAGCTCTTGTCTAAGTAAAGCTATACAGATTTTAGAGAAATAAGTCCTAGACGCAAGGCCTAATTAAAGTTATATACTTGTAATCCTGTAATAGCAGTCTATCCTTGTGATGAATTCTAGTCGAAAAACCAGTACACTAGAGACTTTATAATTAAAGTCTTTAACTCCTTGTAAATTCCTTGTTGAATTTTATATTCAATTCTTAATATTTAAGTATTAAAAACTCTTTGGTAAGAATAAGGAAAAAGGAGCTGGATACAAAAACTTCCAAAAAGCCCTTTTAATAAAAATGTATATAAGCCTCATCTATCTCACTTAATAAAGCACAAAACAGTATTGGGCACTAAAGGGGATGTAATGTAACTCTTATTTAGGAACTCGATCCTTTGTCGTTAAATCCGGAGCGGAATACCCTTTTTAGGGACTACGACTAGCTATTCTTTTTTAATAAGCAGAAGTTTCGGTAGAAAAAATCCACAATTACACTATATTGATTGATAAATCTTACTCGTTGAGTTGGATTAAAAGAGAATCCTTCTAGAGTGCTGTTTACGTTAAAGCCTAAATATACCATAACTTTAAACTATACATATAGCTATAGCCGGGTACTTATTCGTCAACCCTTATAAAAAAGGTATTAATGAAGCCCTCTTTTGTTGGTTTATACAGAAAACCTATCAGTACAGCTAAAAAATAGATAGGGAAATCCCGAAAAACTTGAAACAGAATTACGGTAAACACATGAACCCGGCCTTTCTCGAAGATACTTTAAAAAGCCCTCGTAGCAAAGTCCTGCCGTAATAATTATCACTTTAGACCCCACTCTCATTCATAACTATCCTATTCATAGCTATACTCTTACTTGCTGTCTTAATTCCTATAACCAAGGAATCTTGACTCTTACTCATAGCTATTCTATTTCGTATCTTTCCGATGGGGCTTCGGTTTTAATTAGATTTCATTTATAGAATTTCGTAGGTAGCATAGAGTTTTTCTATACCAAATACCTAAGAAAAATTCCTTTAAGCTAGCCACGCTAGGAGTAAACTGCTTTTAAAAGCCTTATACTAAAACTATTTGGGGTATTTTCTATATAATGCGGGTTTGCTTGGTTTTTCGTACTTCGGGGTTCTATAAAATTTCCATCTAGTAATAAGAGAGGCTTTTGTACTTAGTCCTAACGTTTTTGCCAGGGAATCCCTGGTAGAGGGGCCCTTAACTAAATACCTTTGGTTTGAACACTTTTAATTTTCTGATCTCATACACATACATATAACTTAACCCCCTTATCTTAGTATCTACAGCAACACTTAAGAATCCCTTAGGCGTACTCCACTGCTACAATCTTTCTCTATACCAGACTTTATAAAGCTCCGCGCTTACTTTTTATAAGTAATTTTATAAAAATATATTAAGGTAAGGGATCCTCATAAGGCCTAAGGTTCAAAAGAAGCAAAACAACTGTTATTACAGAGCTTTTAAAGAAATTTTAACTTAAGGAATAAATTGAGTATAGAAGGGGATCCCAAATACCAAATAGGTTAGGTGAAGTGTTAAGGCTGCATCAAAAGTCTTAACTTATATGTCATGAGCCTCCTTTATTCGTATCCTTCAAAAGTTTAGAATCAGTCTAGCTAGCAAAAAGTACTCAAGAGTAGGGGTGTAAAAGCAAAACAGAAAGAAATGGATATAGAATAACTGTGACTTAGTTTACACCTGTTTAAGAATATACTCAGCACGGGGGCTCCCCGCCGGATCAAGGAGATTTTATGGGCATTTCCACACTTTATAAGTTTTATAAGGGAGCACCTATATACCTGTACTGTGTATCCTGAAGTTGTATATGCCTATGTGAAATCCTACAAGCCAAATCTACGAAGTAAAGAATTTTATAAGTCCTAATGACCCATCCCTAAACTCCAGGGAGAGTTTCTCTCTTTTCTCAAGCCTAAGTTAGTATAATGTAGATAGGTAAGAATCTATGTTCCTACTATCAAGGTTTCCTTCTTTGAATCGCAGTTTCCGAGAAGAGACTATATCAATGTCAATCAACCCTGCAAGTAAGGAATTGAGGGTCTTTTGCTTTAGACAGTCCTCTAGAATGAATAAGTAAGTTTTAATTTAATACTTAGCTATCAAAAAAGGGGCCCACTTTTAAATATCCTGCCATTTTCTTATGCAGAATTTTCTTCTTTTGTGATTCAAGTACCCCACAAAAAGGGAAAAGTTTTGAACTACCTGCATTCTATGAAATGACCCACGCTTTAGTTTTTATAACTTCAAAGAGTCTCTCTTTGTAAGTAAGATATGAAATAGCATTTTACTTTATATACCTATAAAAGTCCTTTTCAGTCAGTAGTCGAGTAAAGTATATAAAGTATATACTTAGTAAGACACTAATCAACAAAAGTTTATAAAAATAAAAGATAAGGGCTCCTAAAGATATCGAACTCTAGTAAAATAGAGCTGGTTATAAACAAGGGTGTACAGGTTGCATCTAAACAAAGTAAAATATACTAACATTCAGTATTTCCACCCTAATACTAAAAAATCTCTTAGGATTCTAAGGATCCGAGTCGAAATATAATATAACATATTGTTAGTAAAAGGAATTGCTTGATAAAAAGAGTTGTAGTATCTTTTGTTTAGAAATTAGAAAAAGGGCATAGGGTAGTATAAGGAAGGGAGCTCCACGATTAATAAAAGGAAAACTTTGTTTCTTTTAGTAAATTTTAAGCAGGTTTGACTCTTGACAAATAGCACAAAAACTTAGTTAAAGTTAAACACTAAAATAGCCGTACAAAAAGATTTTGAATTAATTTCATATCTTAATAATATTGACTCTACTTGACTGGAAATCCTCTAAGCCTAATCTAATAAGAAACGGGAACTGAAGCAGAGCCCGATTAGCCCAATGGATTTAGCAGAGATTCAGGGGGATCCCTGGGTACAACAATATGAGTCAGCTAAAATTAACTGAGGACTTACTAAAGCTAAATTATTCTTCCTTACTACAAGCCCAGAGGGTTTTTCTTAGAGCCCTGGGGTTCGTGTTACATAGCCTTGCCTTTTTCAGATATCCTTCGCTCCTAGCTTTAAGAGTTTGTAACAACAACCCATAAAAAGACAAATCGACCTGAAGTATATAACATTTATTTAACTCATACACAGTTATATATATAACAAACAGCTCGCTAACTTTAAAGTTCCTGACGGGTCCGGGAAGGAAAACTATATCTAAATAAGTCAAGAATATGAATATTTACTATGGGGAAACCTTTAAATACAAGATAACCTAACTTATTTGAACCTTCGTTTTTGCCGGTAAGTTATTGTTTTAATTTCAAGTTTGTTCCAGTATAAAGCCTATAGTATAGACGAAAGCTTTCTATAAGTGATTCTTTCTATCCTCCTTTTTAGCCCCTAAATACCTTACGGGGAGTGAACTCATAAGTCTATTTTATAATTCATAGCAAAAGGAGTTGAGCTAATTAAGACTTGTTGCTTAGTCTAACCCTTTGTTCTGTAAAACTTAGAAATGAAATCTGTTCCTTAATACGGATATAAAAAAGGAAACTCCTGGAGACACGAGAGCCCCCAGTCTTTTTCTAGAGAAAGCGTGAAAAATCTTATAAAAAGGCTCTAAATAATATGAGAGCAAGGTATGAGAAGTACTTCTTCAAGGATTCCCCAATTTTTGGTAATTTTACAGGCCCCCGTTAGGTTTGTTTAGCTAAGCTCCAAAGACGCGGGGCTTGTATTTAAGTACTCCTTAGCAAATTTTTTATGGATTCTATATTATATGATAAGTTTCTTTATTTAATTTAACGAGGGGAGGGGGTGCTCTTAATATAAAAAGAGAAAGAGAAAGGCTAGTAATCATAGAGTCTATTATTAGAGAAAGGGGGGGGGGTAATTTTTTGTTAAACTTAGTTACATACCTTAAGGATTCTGGTGATAAAATAGACTTCCTACGAGTCCTACTTTAACTTCAAAGCCCTCGTACGAGATTTTCCAAAAAGATCCACCTATATTCTATTTGACTTAGTTTAAAACACTCGGTCTCCTTTTTGCATGTAGGTATATCTCACCAGGCTTAGGCAAGATTTAGGGAGTACCCTCTGCGCAAGTACTGATAGGCGAAAAATCTAGGAAAGTTTAAAGTAAAATCCTGACTTTTTTATAAAGTACACAGCAAGATAATTTGAGGAAATTTCAGTATAAAATCTAGAAGAATTCTAATATTTATTAAGCGGTCTTTCACAAGTATTAAACCCTTACGAATAAAGCGGGCCCCAGACTTCACTTTTAAGCGATAGGTAGAGTTGTTTATGTTACGAATCCGGAGTTCCTAAATTTCAATAAACCCCAGAAGAGTTCAAAATTTAGAGCCTTAAAGGTAGCTAACAAGGTTTAATAAAGTATTGCCTCTTAGAAGTTTATAGGGCTTTATTTTGGATTTTCCGCGCTGGGGAAAAAGGCACGTTGAAAACTCTTTTCTAGTCAGATTTATGGATCCTGCGTAGACTTTTGTTCAGGTAAGAAAAAAGGGTTTCTTTTTATTTAGAGCATTTGTTTTTATACTAAAAAATACAGGTTTTGTTTAACAAGGATTCCTGCAAATTTTCAGTGTCAGCAAATAACAAATAAGTTAGGTAGTACAAGCTTTACTCTCTTAACCAAGGGCCTAACTAAGGAAAGTTTTTGCTTTTTTAAGTGCCAAGGGAGAGCCCCCTTATTATTCTTTTTGAATAGACCGAAATATAATATAAGAAATCGGTATAAATATAAGTACAGAAGAGTAAATGGCACTATGCCAGGAATTTTTAGCTGTGTATTTTAAATATGAATTTTGATTTGCCTGTTAAATTGGGCGTGAATATCAAGATGAGAAGTCTTTAGGAACAACCCTTTTTATAGTAATATAGTCGAAAGAGATATATTCTATGTCAGGATAATCTTTAGCCTTTTAGTTAATAAGGCTATGGTATATGGTATAGAGCAGTTGCTGTATCAGCCAATAAAGCCGCAAAGTACTATATAAAAAATTAGATCTCTCATAAAGAAGTTTTAGGGTCTCTCAACTACTACGGAGAAAATAAGGCACCATACATTGTAAGTTTAAATTCTATTGCTTTGTCCAAAAGTCTCTGAGTTCTATAAAAGGCCTCATATAAAGATAGCTGGTACAAGAGTTTGTCAAGAGGAATTCTGGAATCTCGTATTCCACCGCAATACAAGATGAGTCCTCGTAAGTCCATAAAGTTTTCCCTCAAATATCAAATAAGTAGTTACAAGGGTCACATAGAAATTTTTTGACCCCAAGCTTTTTAGGACATCTATACATACGCGGAATAGCCTAGCCCCAAGAACTCCTCTTAAAGGTCCCTTGGATTTTAAATTCACTTTGACTTATTAAATTAAAAAGTTTACCAAACCTATATAAGGAAACTTCGAAGAACTTCTATGTTTAACTTAATTACATAAACCTCTCATAACAAAAAAATGCTTGAAACTTTCTCCCTTTTTCTGGGACTTTGCTTAAGGGAAATGAAAACTTACGAAACCTAGAGTTTAACTGTAGTATAAGTGTCGGGGTCGGGCAGTTTAAACACCCAAAATTTCTACGTCATCAATCCGAAGGAGCCTTATATATCTAAAAAAAATTTTAGTTGCTGCTTAGGGACCTTGAGAAAGTTTTCTTAGAACTGCTTGCTTAACCTCAACTACTTGTTATAGTTACTCCGTCGTGGTTATCTTTATTGGTTTCTAAATAGGAGGCTTTATTGCAAAAAGAGAAAATATAGAGTGATATACGGACGCCCGCGTGGATTAATATCCTAAACCCCCAAAAGACTCTTGTATCTTATAAAAAAGGGACCCTTAAGGATAAAGCTGTTTTCTTGTTTTTCGGTTAGACCTTGTACTTTGAGGGCTATCCTAGTATATTTTACTTCTAAATTACCTGGAGTTTGAGATTGTACTTCTAGGAGCCTCCTATTTGTACAGTTTTTCGAGCTTTCTTTTTATTTAGAGAAGACCTCGAGGATTTTATAGCTGGGTATTTTGCTTTTATGGATATATCTCAAAGCGCTCCTCTTTTTTCTTAAGTTCTTTTTACTGCAGAAATGGAGTCTTGAAGGGGCTCGGTAAGTAATTTTGGAATAACTTTATATACGGTATATAGTAAAGAACTTTGAATAGGGGGTTCCCCTTGCGTAGATAGAACGCAAAGGGATAGTCTGCTTCCTCTTTATTAGCTTTTTGGAAGCTGAGTAGGGTAACACAAGTTAAATATACTTTTCAAACTAAGTCTCAATCTATCGCAAGAATTCTTTCTAGTTTGTTGGCTAGCTCTTGTTATCTGGTATTTGAAAAAGGATTCGCTTTATAAGAGAATCAACCGGAATTCTATTGTTCTATTGGTGGTTTATCTTTTTTCTTGGGATCTTTATAGTATATAAAAATAGAAAAACCTCTTAATACTTTCAGCAAAGGGAGAAAATGGATCGCTTAAAGGGGTTGAGCAGGATCTAGGAAACGAGTTCTTGTGCATCAATAAGGTTAGTCTAAGGCGCTTGGGGTCGCGAATTCATTATTAGTTTGACAAGTTTCTATCTTATTAAACTTAAAGGAGCCCTAGGGCCGGCTTTAGCAAGGGAAGCTGGGGGTGTCCTTGGCTCTTAAGAAGTTTTCTCGTTAGTCTTGTTCTTGGTCAATTAATTATTCAGTAAGGCAACTCAGGAGTCTAAAGAAAAGCTTACTCCCTAAAGTCTTTGATATAGAGTATCTCTCAATTAGAATAAAAAGGAGAAATTACCCTTAGCTGGAAATCTCCTAACCTATATTGAATTAAGAATTATAAAGAGGGTAATAAGTAAAAAGTCCATTCAGGCGTTTTAGCTACTCTCAGATTGCTTGGGTTTTCTTACTAAGTACAACCTGCTAGGGTTACCTTAATATTTGGATTTACTGAAGCTTTGTTTTAACGAGGCTCCTCTGTTAGTTTTTAATTTAGGGGCTGTCCTTATTCTTCCTTATTCTGTAATTTTTCTTTTAAGTAAATTAAGGAGTCTACGAATCGAAGTTGAAGTTCTTATCTCTTACTGTATAGTATCCAGAGTCTCTGCTGTCTAAACAAGTAGTGGGAGTGTTAAAAAGGAAAAAGTTCCAAGCAATAAGTAGCTTTTAACTAGGTAAAAGTCATTTAGAGAAGATATTTTGGTCTTGTTGCAGAATCTTGGCGTTTTAAGAGTGTAAAACGAGGGCGTTTTGGAAGGAAAAGGATCTCCCTGTAGTTATAGAATGGAGTCTTTTTGGTTTCCTGCGGTCTGTTTTTGCAAATCAAAGATATATAACCCGTGTATGAATCGAATGCCCCTAATAAGCGCGAAAAAGTAAAAAATTTACTTTTTTATTAGGTTTGCTTCAGTGTCTATAAGAAAAAGCGAATCAAAATAAAAACCTTATACTAGTTTTCTTATTCCTACACATTGCTTTGGTGCTAACTGGAGAGGGTCCCTCTTAGCCTAAAGTCTTCGGCACATTTTATAGAACTTCCTAAGGAGTAGACTTGCAATTCACTTACAGTTCTTAAGATTACCCCATTGATATACCAAAACCAAAAGGGTTTATACTTCGTAAACAGGGGCAAGTGCTCCATTTCTAAAGTTAAAAGGAGTTCCTAATAATCCTAATAATAATGATAATGGGTCCGGTATTGATTTCTTTTTTGTAAAGGTTTCCGGTCAACTAGATTCATACCTATCACTTGAAGGGGCCTGTAACAAAATTTTTAGGCTGGGGTAGTACTTAATACTGGAAATTTTGGTTTGGGACTAATTTATAATAAAGCTCTCGAAGAATGATGAATAATCTATCTGGAAAACTTTTGACTAGCTTCTTTTGCCGGGCAAAGCAGCCTGATGCTAAAGACTAGTAAAAGACTCAAAGGGGTTTCAGAAAGATAGAGGAGAACCCCAAAGGATTCTCGGGACTTTTATCTATCTTTAATAAAGGACGCTCGGAAATTTCCTTAGATTCTTAGAGGTCTCGCGAATT
Source organism: Pelargonium cotyledonis (assembly GCA_036897625.1). Taxonomy (NCBI): domain Eukaryota; kingdom Viridiplantae; phylum Streptophyta; class Magnoliopsida; order Geraniales; family Geraniaceae; genus Pelargonium; species Pelargonium cotyledonis. The sequence goes on from JAYMTA010000025.1 coordinate 18,541, forward strand.
CTTATAGTACAGCACACGAGGGACTCATAAAAGAAAATACTCCGTCAAGGTAAAAAATGTGCCAAAAAGGATAGGTTAGGAAAGATAACGTACTTACATACAGAAGAACTCGCCTTGTTGAAAAGACTTTTTGGGCGAATACCCGTTTAAATAAGTAAAGTAGTCAATAGTTCGGATTTCTGGCCCCTTGCTGCAGCTCCCTACAGACTCGGAAATCCTAGACGAAAAAGAGTAAAAACCATATTTCTTTGTGTTAATTCTTTTGAAAGCTGGGCATTTTTCATGCCTAAAAAAGGGTTTTTGTTCATAAGTTTACTAGCACAAGTACGAGTTCTACTGCAATTTTGTAGTTGTATTAGTATAAATTTTGCCCTTTTTGGAAAGAATTTACCAAATTCCCCAGGCTCTGTTCTTTAAGGTAAATGAATATACCGGAATAGCATAAGGAGTAACGGACCCTTATAGATACGCAAGATTAGATTAAGAGAGCCCTCTTTGTTATATTAAGAAATTTTTGAATATTGTTCTAGGATCAAAATAGGTTAAGACTGAATCATAAACTACACATGAACTAAGCTAAGCAGGGTTATACATTGCGGCTACCTTATATCTAAATCAAAGTAAGAAATCCGTCTAAAGGGGTGCTACCTTGTTAAAACAGAATTCCGGGACCTTGTGTCAAACTAAACTCCCCTTGAGGAAATGAAGAAAAAGAGAGTCTTTTTTTAAGTATTTATCACAAGGGAAAGCTTATAGGATAATGGAGCTTTAAAAGAAACTCTCCTATTAAACTGAATGGGTATCCAAGAAAAATGTATTACGTAAAGGGCCCCATTCAGAAAGAACCATATAACGTGCAGATAATCCTTAGCTTAGAATATTTAGGTTTTTCGTTATAAATAGATTTCTATTCTTTTTATCGTAGGTATTTTATTTAAAACCTTTAGCTTATTGCTTTTGGAAGAAATTAAGGATAACTTTTAGGATTCCTATCAAAAGGTCGCAGCTAAGTCAACAAGACTTAAACCTACTATTTGTAATTTTGTTGCGGTTTTATTTAAGGAAAGAAACCCAAGAAGGAGGAAAAAGAGGAAGTATTATGCTTTATATAAGAGAATCCTATTACTAAATTATTCTATAAAAACTATCCTCTATAGACACCTAGCAGCGAGGTTTATCAAACAACTCGCCCGCTTTGTTCATAAAAGGTTGTCATTTGCCAAGAAGTCTTTAAATTAATTCCTAAGGAGTGTTCGTACCCCCATACTACCAAAGCTTTTTATTCATTTAAAGTTAACCAAAAAAGACTTGAATTATAAGAGTGGATGGATCCATAAAAGAGGAAGCTGCACCCGTTTTAACAAAGCGCTATTACTATATAAATATAAAGAGTATAAAACTCGAAAATCTAATTTGGTATTAAGCAAACCCTGGGGTTCCGCGCTCCTAACATTAAAGAAAGAGCTCTCTTGGAATAATGCGGATTAGTAAGAGCAGCCGAGGCTGTGAGTTTTCTAGGGTAACCCAGTAAACAGCTTTACAAATGCTTGAGTACTTGAAAACCTAAAGCTAGTTTGTAATACCTATTCATTTTATTGACCCCCTTCTACAGAATGACAACACATATATCTCAGACAAATAATAATAGTTAAAATTCTGTGCCAATAAAAAAAATGTACTATATAATAACATAACGAGTTCTAACCTTAAGGGTAGTTTAGTGTGTATTAATACCGTGGCTATAAACTGGATCTAAAAAAAGGATATAAAAAGTAGAGATAGCAATACTTTATGCCTATCTCTAAAATATAAATACAGAAACCACTTGGATAATTATAGTATAGCCCTTATCAGGACAAATTTGTAAACGGCCACTTCCTTAACAATAAAGAGATTAGGATCCTCTCTTATTTGCCCTAATGTCTTACTCATTTCATCACTAAAGTTCTACTCATTTTCGAGGAATTCAATTTTTTGTATATAAGTATAAGTGAGGGGGTGTTCTCTGCTAAGCTATAGATAAGGGGATATATTAAGCTGTGGTAGACTAACTAGAAGCCCTCTTTTAGCTACTATTCAAAAAACTTCAAAGCGGGAGCTTAATGAATCCTTGTTTAATGAGTCATATTTTATCGAGTCAGCTCTTCGAAGTTCTCCATCGAAACTAAAGGGATTTTAGTTTCGAACCTATGCGCATTCTAGTTATATTACAACATAGATTGAACCGATTTGAATAGTTAACCGTGTACTCTTTCTTTTTATTAAGGAAATTTTGTACTAAAGAAGTTATCTATATGAGAGCGTTGTCCGAACTAATAGGACTCCCGTAATGTAATTAGTTATACTGAGCATATATCCTAGAAAAGAAAAAGGGAGAGCTCCTCTTCTCTATTTTTATCGTAAGCATCTACCCTCGGGCTGTGAGGAATTTACATAAAAATAAAGTACTAAAGTTATTTTTCGTAATAATATATAAAAAGATCTTAATACTCTTTGAAAACCAAAGGATAAACAATCCGCATAGAAATAGAAAAAATTAAAACAGCCTTAAATTAAATACTAAAAACTTCGATATATATATTATCTCATAAGGAGAGGGCCCTTTATGATAAGACTTGGGTTGGTTTATACCTTATTCCATCTTAAACTCCCGGTATACTGATTCTGATAAACTAAATACAAAATTTTTAATGACTCGATTTTACTTCCTTTTAGATAATGCCCGCTTTTTTAATTTTTAACAACCTAGGGCTAGGCATTAGCTACACTTTCCTTTTAGTAAAAAAGTCTTATCTCAGAGAAAGATAAAATGGGTATGCTTTTTCAAAATGTGATAACTTTATTCTTCTACGCACGATTTAAATAGATATGTTAGTAAGAATTTATTATAGTATAACTAAGGAAATCCTAGACTTTCTTTGATATCATGGTTACTCCTTACGCAAGGACATAGTAAAAGGACTCCTATCTCCTATCTAAGTGGGACTGCCTCTTATTAACCTTTTTTGAAGACGGATAAACTATAGGCAATTAAAGCAGAGGTTTACGTTATTTAATTTCACCTCAGCATCAGGTCACTTGCGCTATATCAATAGCTATATAGTTTATGCAAATTTGGACCCTATTTTATTACTTGAATGAAATCAAAATACAATTTTAGTCTTACATATTCCTTTTTTAAAAGAGTTCCTTACCACACCTTATATTCTATATATCCTCATTAGAATGCAAGCGCTTATCCTTCCTTATATTGTTCTTTCTAAATATCCACATATTATGATCTTAAACAAGCTACTTTTTCTCTTTTTTCTTTGATAAACTCTATTCTTAAGATTTAAAAATTACACAATATACTTTTTTAACAATATAAAACGAGGGGGCAAAGAAGTTAGGCTTAAAAAAAGAAGCAACAAGGGTTTCAACTCTGCCCACAGGGGTTTTCTTGTGTTGGAAAAGGAGGGATGCTATGAACGAGTCTTCAAAATAATCGGGGTTTAACATCTTGGTAGAAGCTTTAACTAATAATATTGGGTATAGATAGTAAAAGTCTTGTACTATGACTAACTAAAAAGACACGAAACCCCGGTTGGGTGTAATACTACAAAATAGAGAGAATGTATAGGCTCTACAAGAAGTCTTACCTTTATTTAGGAAAATCTCTGCGCATAGACCTCGCTAGAGGGTTTCCCAACCAAAATATCCTAATGTACAATAAAGTGCTCTCTTACTCCCGGGTTTTCCTAGAACTAACTATTACAATCTATGACTCGGAAAGGGGCTTGCACATAAAGTAAGAAGATCCAAGCCTGGAGTCTGGTATATAATATAACATTCCTTTAGGGCTAAGATACTCAAAAAGTCAAAATACTTAAAAGATTCCTGGCAATTCTTTTATATCGAGTATAAGTTTCTACTTACAAAAAGCATAAAGAAGTATTCAAATTACCTCAGACTTACTATCTCCTTTTGACTTTTAACGGATGCAGCCCTCCTTACTCCTTATAGCTTTGTGCATTCTCTGTCCAAAACTCTTTATTAAACTGTGAAGCCTAGAAATGAAATAATCAAGCGAAGTGCCTAGGCTCTAAAGAGGGTGAATAAATGATTTAACACTGGCAATAGCTAAGAGGTATCCTAACCTCATTGAAAATTTTATAGATAGCTCTTTAGCTGTAGTGAATTAGGGGATTCCTTTTTGTAAGAGAACTTTCCCAGGTATGAAACCCAAGAAAATTCCTTTGAAAGGGTTTAGTGATAAATCTATTCTTAATAAAAACGAATAATACTAACACTAAAAAAATCCGGACCAAAGAAGCTCGGGCTTACTCATACTATTCATAAGGATCTTGTCTAAAATCTTACGGATCTCTTGAGTATTACTCCTTAACTGAAATAGGAAACTAAAAAAGAATGAAAGCAAGGGGGTATAAAATTCGATCTTGTAAATTAAAGAAGTTTTTCATTTTTAAGATATACTTAGGAGAAGAAAATAGTAGAAAAGTCTAAAATAGTTGTAAAACGGTTAATTAGAAGGCTGGAACTACTCTTTTGTGAGCACTAATTACTCATTTTCATAAGGTATATCAAAACACCCTAATCCTTATTCAAATTATCTACAAACGGAAAAGGGATTCTAAACCGATGCTGAAATATCCACGAAATAGGACCTAAAAGTACACGGGTGAAATAGCTATTAGCTCTTCTTAAATCCCTAGCTTGTACTAAGAGAGAAGGTACCTTTATTTTATTGGTGTAGTTATTAAATCCAGAATATCCGTACCCTTGTAACCCGGTTTTTGGTTGATAACTGATTCTGGACTTTTTTAAGTTTTTGTACGCAGAGCTGCTTTTTGGGGCCTCCTATCGATGGAGAAGACTGAGTCGAAGTACAGGGTCCCTTAAGTATTACACTTAAATACCTACACACTTAGTGGAAAAGAAGTTTTATTGTATAAGTCAGGACCCCTCTACCTAGGAATCCAAGCACCCTCTGAGGTAAATTTTCCCTGTTGATATAGTTAACTCTGTTATAGCACCAATTATAATAGAGCAGAAAAGGAAAACCCTTAAAATTCTAGACAAAAGGGAGCCTCCTCTTAAGCAGGCTTTTTAAACAAGGAGTTTATCGAGTTTTTGACATCCATATAGGAAACCCGGATAATAGCACACGGTCAGCACTTTCTCTTATGTTATGTCACAATTAAGGGGATTCGAAAGCCGGTAAGAATTCTTTAGGCACCTCCCTCCTTGTTTTTATAAGCTATATAAGAGTGGTTTTTATTACCTTATTTCTGAACTTTGGAAATTGAATATAACAAAGAGGGATATATCCTATAATCAAGTACTTGAGAAAACCTTTCCATTGTACCTCAAAAAGAGTTATCCGTGATATAATTACTTAAGAGAGGCCCCCTTTTCTGTAACCCGATACCGAATATTAGTAACTTTAGTTATTAGATAGTAAGAGGATCTCTTATGTTAGCATTAATTTATCGTATAGGGGACTGCGAGCTTTTTATAAAGGGTTTTTATCCTCGAGGGTAACCTTTTTTTTTTGCAATTCCTGGCTTCCCTTTTACATACATAAAGCGGTATCTTTTCGACTAAAATTTTATTATTACTTAAATAAAACAAGGGCTAAGATTAAGGAATTTTACATCCCTTGTGCTTGCAGGAGAAGTGTAGCTTACTTTCTTTATTAGTTTATTAAACTCTCATACTATATACTACTTACCAATTAAAAAATGAACCTTGAAAAATGCTAGAACCACACTAACCTAAGATTTCTTTGCTCTAAACTACTGAACTCTAATGAGCACTTTCTTTAACTTGACCCGAACCCACAAAGATATCATGACCCCGTGAATCTCCAAATACTAACCCAACCTTTTTTTACTAAATTCTAGGTAAACTTAAATAGGGGACCTTTAAACTTTATTAACCTTATCCAGTAGGCAACCTCTAAACGTTTTTTTGTATAGAATATCCCAGAACTAGTATCAATTTTTAAATATTACTACGAAATAGCTACAAAAAAGCAACCCGAGGACCACTATAACAAAGTAAGTAAAAGCTTTAGAAGGGACGTAAGAATGCGTTTAGTCTCATTTAAGAAAAACTCGCAGGGGCCTTTTCGTGCACTATAACAAAGAATTTGGATTTCTTTGTAATATAAAATTAAGCTATTGCTTACTTATTTATTCTTATCTTTTTTTAGTTTTCTCGCTAAATTTAGACTTTCTAGTTTCGAAAGGATCCGCTCGAGTATATGAATATGGCTGTTTTTCTTCCTAGTATTAGGCATGGCCCAATTCAAAAAGCAGTACTTCTAAACAGGTTTATTTACAATAAAAGGAACTCTCCACGCCACGTATTCTGACTTATCTGGGTATGGGAAGTATGGGAAAAACGACAACTATAATAAGTTTATAACTTTTTGTCAGGGCATCCCTAAACGGAAGAGTTTTAGTTTAACAGGAACTTTCTTCGGGTCCGAAGAGGTTGCTCTTTTGCTTCTCGCGGAATCCCTAACTCTGTTTGTATTGAAAAACACTAGTTATTGGACATTTTAGAAGATTTCCCTAGCGGTTCCCTATAAATTACTATACAGTTTTCTCTTAGTATTTGTTCGTTTAACTCTTAACAGAAAACATTGTTAGAGGTGCCTCTTCACTGAGATTTAGCACATATCGACTACAAATTTGACAGACTTTGGCGAATTAAATCTCTATTTGAAGGCATTATACCTGAAAATTACTTATATGGAAATCCTTAAGTCTTCTTGATTAAGAACAGGGCCCTTATTATAAGCTGCGGAACAAAAAACTAAACGTAGTTAGTTTACAGAGCATGTCAAGGGTTAAAATTGATGACCTCAAGGCATAAGAAATCTCCCTTATCCGGCCCTTCACAACTCGGTTTTTAAAAAGCGTTTTTAAGAAAAAGATGCGGTATCACAACTGCCAACAATATTCAAATGAAGTTCAAAATTAAAGATCTGTAGTAGGCAAGTCTAAGTAATTATGTACTTGTTGTATACTAACGGATTTGCTGGGAATATCTATTAAGTAAGTGAAAACCAGGTGCTTTCTGTATTCTAGAATATTGTATTCCACAAATTATTGGGTTATAGCCTATTTATAAAAGGAATTCTCTGTAACATATAATAGTAAAAATAGAATATACCTAACTGCTTTCCCAAGAATTTCCGTCTTTAAAGAAAGTGTAAACAATTTCCTTACATAGGCTTTGCTGTTCCTTTTCAAGGATTGGTCTTTCTGTAATATGAAACTGAGATTAGCTTGTCTTAGAAAGGTACATAATTTCAGGAGGGGATACGGCTCTTAAGAAGACTCACTTACTATGTGTTTCCTCATAGAAGGCACTTCATCAGCTAGCAGGACTTGAACCCTGTGCCATCTATATTGTTGGGTCTGCGCTCTAACCTGTTTACTACTAAATTAAAAATAGTTTCATTTTTTATTATCTAAATTAGAGACTTTTGTGGCCTTTGACTAATTACATAATCGCACTGATCATAAGTAGGTAGCTTATTATTTACTTTTTCTGAGCCCTCTTTACTTTATAGTGCTGGTGAACCACTTAAAACTCGAAGGAAAAGCCTTACAATTAGTTTGAATTCTAGTATCCCCGAGCTCCCGAGATTTCTTATAGGACCAATGCAGCAAGAGCATACCACATACAATTCATAAAACTAACTTAGCTTAGCGTATTAATATAGTATCTAAGATTAAAAAATTCGAAAAATCTTATAATGGTCAAGATGTTTGGTGCCCCTTTAATCTCTGCTTGCCCTTTAATTACATAGTTGAGAGATTGACATAGTGCCATAATTACAAGCTCGGCTTTGAAGCATTTGGAATAGGAGAAAATAGAAAAAAGGGGGAATTTCTTTCACAGAACGGGCTCTATATTGTTACAAACTATGGGACAGATAACATATAAGAGATAGTCATTATTAAGGGGCATCCTAAACTCGACTAGGAAAAGGGTCCTTACCTCGAAATAGAAACCCCAGAAAATGCTTAAGAATAGTTTTACACCGACCTCAAACAAAAAGGTTCCTAAAAAACCGTATTAAATAGAATAAGGTTCCGTGTGAGGTTTTCAATTGTAATTAAATATAAAATCTAATTGACTCTTTTGTCTTGCTCGCGAGGAAATACCAAAATCACTTAAGTAGAGACTTTGATTCATAACGTTCCCCCCACTTAATGCAAAAAGAGCTTAGTTAAGAGCTATTTACGATATCTTCTAGCCTTATCTTGAGAGTAGTTGTTTATAGTATACACAAATGGTAAAGCACAACTTACTAGAGTTGGCATGCAAAGGTTGAGTCGCTTAATTACAGAGATTGTTGATCACATATTAAAGATCCCTACTTGAATTCTATTGAGTTTAGGACCTAATTAAAAAGAGGGAAAATGTATACATTCCGTACCTAAAAGATTGCCCTTTTTTATCAAATATGATTTACTTGCTAGAAGGGCTCTTTTTGAAGAAGGTATGGGTCGCAATATTATGGGACATCAGAGCTATTTAAGTAAAAAGGTAGGAATTCTGAGCCTAGGAGATTCCCTAGCATTTTCTAAATTCAAGAATATTAAATATTTATTAAGAGTTTTTACTATAAACTCAATTCTGTCTCAGGATAAGTAATCTAGGCGGCTAAATACAAAAAGGACTTCTATGAGTATCCCCTTTCCTCATTACTTGGGCTTCCTTTTAGTATTCTATCAATAACGGAACAACATAGGAATACACTTTTAATAGAACTCGAGGAGTTTTCTTAGCAAGAGTCACATATCCATAACTTTCATTATGGGTCGGTGTGTCTTTGTTAACTCTTTATAAAGGAAACAAAAAAAATTCTACGGTTACCTCTAAGCTATATATTTGTAACAGGGGCTTCTATGTTACAGTTAAAGCCTATTTTAAAGCTTGTTTTATGTGCGCCTTCCTTTTTTTTCTATATAACAAATATTCTAACAAAGAGGCATATCTCCGCTTAGAGAGGGAGGAGCTTTAGGCGATCAAAAGGGACAGAGGCCCCGCTTTACTCTGGTTACAAGGAATAGGTTTTTCCGGCGGAGCAAGTCTTACAAGATGTAATTGCTAATTAAAAAGGGAGTCCTTAACTAGGGTATCAGGCGTATGTAACAAATAGGAGCACGCAGCTCTATCTAACATAATATAATTTCCATATAGGCATTCAGGATTACACTACAAAAGCATTGTATACCCCAAAACACCTAAGCCCCCGCGATCCCTCACTTATTAAAAACTCTTTTCAATATATTTGAGTAAGTTCTTAAAATCCAGATGGCGCTTGCACTTAGGTTAGGAAAGTTCTTTAATTTGAGGATTGGTGGTTGTTTTTTTAACGAAAAAATGTGAAATAATATAACACTTTACTTTTGTGTATTAAACTAGTTATTGAGCTTGATACACAAATCACTTAAAGGAAAAAGGAAGCTGTATCAAAGTAAAGCCTTTTATAGATCTATCTCCTATAGACTGATTTCAGTTCAAAAAGAAAATAGTTGACGAGAATTTGGTATACCGTAATTGACTCCTTTTTAATTGACAAATCAGGGTGCGGAAGAAATTAACTTTATATTAAGGGTCCTTTTTCATATACTTTTATACTTTCTAAAAAAGGATGCCAATGGTTTTTTAAAAATAGAATATGATTAATAGACTCTGATTAAGGTTATATCAAAATTAACTGGGTAGGTGTTGTTTCGCACAGGTGTATAGCTCAAGTTTCCTAAATAAGGAATAACTTAAGAGTAGATATTCTCACTACAAAGCTCTCTAATAGGTATTCTAAAATCAGGATAAACCTATCCATTCACAACAAAGCTTACTTCTTTCTGTAGTACTAGTAATAACAACAAAGAATGATAAGGAATCCACCAAAATGACTTCCTAGAACTTCTAATACTACAAATACTTAAGGACAGTTTTAACAATAAGGTAAAGATTTCCTTGTTGTTAGTTTAACAAGGAGTTCCCAAGTCTAGTTTTTAGGAAAGGTGAAGGTATGGCTAAGAGGATAGGGTCTAGAAGGGTTCTCTTTCTGTAAGACAGGTCTCTTTAAAAGGGACTCAAACATTTAGAGCTCTTTAAGATCGCAAAGAAATTTCTCAACTAAGTTAATGATCCGTAATCCTTTTTGCCTCTTATGCCTGAATTCGCTTTTACAATATATGTTGTGCAGTATAGAATGTTACAAGCTCTACTTTGGATAAAAATTCTGACATCATAACAAACCCCAGGCTCCAGCAAGTAAAAGTCTCCCTTATTAGTGAGATAGCGGAAGTAAGTGCTCCCCTAAGTACTTATTACTAGGTTCCCTATAACTATTTATTACTTAAAGCCAAAACCTAGGAAGCATACTCCTTAGAAACGAGACTCACTTAGAAAGCGGAAAGCCTTAGCAAGCAAGAAAGTAAACCTCTACCTCTTATAAAAGTACAGAAAAGGGGTAAATTGTTTGGAATTCTAGAGAATACAAGGCATAAATTAGCAACCCCTAAAGGAAAAGGCTTCCACTTTAAATTATAATTATATTTAAAAGCTGTAGTTAAATCGAGGCAAGAGGTATATTTTAATACTTTTTTATATAAATCCTCGTTCTATTTAAAACGCTCAAGGAGCTTCCCTGGTATTGTAGTTACTGCATAAGTACGTAAATATTTTTTAACAAACCCTTAGTAACTAGTTAGGAATTCTAGGATTAAAGACCCTCCTTTTGAACTAATTCTCTTTTTTCTCTTAGTTTTCGGGGTATTCAAATCCGGGAGAATTATAGAAGTGCAACTCTGAAAAAAAGTTTACAAAATGGATCGAAGTATTAAGAAAATAACTTTATTTCACCCATTGAATTGGAACCTTTAGTAAAAGGAACATAGGGGTCGAACCTACGTCTGTTCACTGATCAACCGACCGCTCTAACACTAAAAGGAAGTTAAACTGAGCTAGACCATGACTAAGGAAAATCGGCTAATCGGCTCTTGTTAAAGATTTCTTGTTTATTTGCTAAGTACTTGTATTATAAGCTATTAGGGGTTTACAAAGAATAGGCAATTTACTACTACTTAATTCATGTTTATAGTATATATTTTTTATAAACAATTGTTATTTAATTTCATGTGATTACCCCTAGTCCGAACAGCAAAGCAACAAAAGCGAATACATAATTATTTAAGAAAAATTAGGGTTCATATCTAGAATGGTATACCTATCCGGTTTTGATTGCAGATCCTTGTTTCGTGTGCCTCAGATTAGATTTTTCTCTTAATGTAACGACTCCTTAAAGAGAGACCGCTTATAAAAGTTTCACAAATACAGGCTTTGCACAATATGACAAAAGTAAAACTGGGTTAGATACTACTGAGTAACTTGTGTTAAATTTTGTTTAATAACTTTTTTCGGCAACTAAAAAGGGGTACCTATAAAGGATATTATCCTGAATAGAGCTGTAAATAAGACGTAAAGTGTAAAAAGTGACTACTAACATTGTTAATTCGGTATTCTAGACATCGAAGAGAATTCCCGAAGCAAAAGAAGAAGAGATAACTGCCTTTTGACCCTTAGAAAGGGGGTCCTTTGTAAGTAATATCCTTGCCTCTCTTTTAAGTCCTTTCTTATAACAAGCTTGTAATAAAGTGGTGTACAGTTCTAACTCTGATCCTCTTAAATAACATACAAGAGTTAAGATCAAAATATTAATCTATTCGTATATAACTCTCAACTTCTTTTATCTTGTCATAAGTTAAGTAAAACGTAGAAAAAAAGACTTAATTAGATTCTTGCCTGCTAGGAGTTCCGATTTCTAATCCCTAGAGTTTGGTGCTATTCCAATTTTTAAGTACGAAAACCCCTCTTATAAATTACAAGATTTTAGTTTATTAGTGAGTTAGAAAGGGCCCTCTAGATTTTTACAAGAGGAGTTTCCCAGACTCTTAAAATACTACTTAAATGGGAGAGCTCTGAACGAAGTGAAGAGGGAGGCAAGGTTTATCCTGGCTCGAACGCAGTGAAGAGGAGGGGCTTGGATCTGAACAAAGTGAGGAGGAGGAGGGCTTGTCTTCCTGATTACCTTGTCCAGGAAGAGTCTAGATAGAAAGCTTCCACTTTAGTTTAGACTAGACCTAAAAAGTTCTTTACTAATCTGAGTAAGTTATTAGAAGAGAGCAAAGCTTAGAATCTAAGGAATTGTAAATAGCAATTAATTATCAACTAAAATCTTAAATGGCTTTTTGATAGACAATAAGTGCACGAGTTTCCTTGAAGTTGAAGTTTAAAAAAGTAATGTTTAAGGGTTGTTTATAAGGAGTAGATAACTTTATCTAAATCATCAAAAAATATCCAGCATTGTTTACTACAAGTTTCATAAAAAACAATAAACCTTTTAATTTCCCGGTGTATAATTTAGTTGGTAGAACATGGAGCTTTTAAGCTATCGGCTGCGGGTTCGAGTCGAGTCATTCTCTTTTCTTTCATTTACCATCCTTCCTCAATTCATATAGTAGAAATTTGTTTTACAATGAAGTCAGTTATCTTATCTAAAAAGCTTTTATTGGTATAAGCAAGTTGCCTTTGATTACTCTTCGGCCCAATTCTTTTATATCTAAGCGATTAAAATGCCAGCTTTGAGTAAATGAGACTACAGTAAATGCTAGTTTGTGTGCCCTTTATGATTACCCGGATCACGATTCCTTTAGTAATAGCTGTAATCTAATTTTCTTTTGGATAGGATATAGATATATTCTAGCTTACAAGATCCCATTAAAGCTTCTTCGACTGAAATCCCGGATAACAGCTAAATTTTAAATAAATCCTATTTAGTTGGCTTTTACCTTGTCATAATTTTTAATTCTTTATAGAAGACAGCGCATACTTGGAATGGCAGGGAAGTCTTAATAAAAATTACACATTTCTATTTTTTGTATTATGAAAGGGCTTGAACACCCGCCTATTTTCCTTTATTGCCTCTTGATTTTGACAACTTCTTAGGTGTGTGCTTTTGCGTGTTTGATAGTTTTTGTATAATAGTAGCAAGAACTTATTACAACTGCTAAAGTTAGTCTAACTCCTACCTTTCTTTATAGGTTTGTACTTAAGAATTAAGATACGAGAGTCCTTTTTTGACTTGATGAATTACCCAGAAAAGCTCTCATGTATATATTCTTGATGTATCTTTTAGGAACTCCTAAAACCTTTTTCGAAAGAATACCCGCTAGCATAGCGGATTAGATTCCATACCAAAGAAAGCTGATATACTAAAAAGGTTTCCCCTTGAAAGGGTAGTTAAAAGCATCGCTCTAATAAAAATTCCATAGTTAAACTTTACAGCAGTATCCGATCTTAAAGAAAGTTGAGACACAAAAAGGGTTAGTTATAGTTATTTCATGCATTGAGTCCACTAAATCAAAGGATGTTTCATAATAGTTTCTATAGAGTAGATACTGGAAGCTTGTTCAGGAGAAAGTTAATAAGGTATCCAATTTATGGATTGTTGTATAGTCTCTTACTTTACTTAAGGTATTTTTAACAGTTGCAGTGCTAATAATCTTTTAGGAGTTCCTTGTATAACCAGCCAGGCCAGTACAAGAAAGTATTCAGCTTTTATCTATTTTATTTAAGTAGCAATGTAATTTATAATTGGAATTTAAGGTCTTCCTATACTTTTTTCTTTATTAGGCTTAGTTTCCTTAGAGCATAGTTTGTTTGTCCCCGCTATGGAGGGGTCCTTTCTGAGTCAGCAAGTACAGTTCAGGTTTTTATTCCATTGTCAGTTGATTTTCTGAGTCAGGCTCTTATACAACTCTAGAGGAAATCCTTTCGCTAAACTTCTTTTTTAGACTCAGCGATATTTCTAGCTTCAACGATGGCGTACAACTAAAGCGGTTACACAAAAGACTAAAAAGAATATTGTTAAAGTTACAAAGTTTTTTAATAGATATTTATTTAAAGACTCTATTTACATTTTACAAATCCAGAGAATCGGAAAACCCTGTAAACAATGGAACAGAAGTCTCTATATCCGAATAAGGAAAGCGCTCTTAGAAGTAACTTTTCAAACAGAGCCTAATATGACTTGAACCCTGTACCGATGACAGACCTTTACAATGAAAAAGCTCCTAATTTGCTTGATTTAATACTAACCTAACTTATTCGAATCCAAGGCATGCGGAGAGACAGCAACCCTGTCGAGGAAACCCTTTATCAAGATCGTTTAATTTGCATTAGATATAAGTAGATACGAATCCTAATTCTAGCAATAGCTAATAATGTATAAACCTGAATCTAAAGTATAGACTCCATCTCAGACCAAGAAGAAGGATAATGAAGCACTACTTCTCGCTGTATATTTAAATCCTTTCGAAACATCAACAGAAAACCCAATAGAATACTGTTATGTAAAAAATACCTAATACTTAGCTTTTTAAACTTCTTACAAATACTATTCACAATTAAGTCTTACAAAGAGATCTATTAAATCAATTATGTTATCCAATGAGAAATCTTGTGTTTTTCAGCCAATACTTAAAAACAAAACAAAGATTAACTTGTAAAAGCAGTAATCCCTCAGAGGTTACTCTTAATTTTAGATCTCACGTAATAAATGTAATATACAAAAGCTCTCAATCAAGATCTACTATCCCACCCGCACCCTTTGAACCTACAACCGGAATTAGTAACTCGACACTTTAAAATCTTAAATGGGTTCATAATAAATTGGCAATAGTATACAAAGAGAGTTCCTTTTGAGTCGGATTTATAAGAATAAGATTGAGTTTTTTTACAAATATGAAGTATTTAGGAGATAATCCTACTTTTGAGACCCAGTTTCGCTAACCTTAGCAGAGTCTGACATAGATATACAAGTTTCTTATATATGTTGATTAACACCCCTTTACAAAACTTCATAAAAACTTAAAGATTCTAACTTGTTGTATCGGAAACTTAAGTGTTGGTTTTTTATTAAACTAACAAGACAGGGATTAGTACCAAGAAATTTTTTCATAACGAAGAATAGCTTGACTAACATATTACAAGAAAGCTCTTGATTCAAGAATAAAAACTACTTGAGAAAATTTTCGGAAATTCTCCTACAACGAATTTGTTATTTTATAGAATAGTAGTGTAATCCTTAGTATAATGTCATGCTGTAGGCGCTCCAATACGAATGAGAAAACTTGTTCAAAGCTTTGTTATCAATATTTAAACTTTGTATTTTTCAATACCCGAGAATTAAAGCAGTATAGCATAATAATTAAGAGTAGTTTTCCTATTCTAGCGGGAGCAGGACTTGAACCTTTGTACGCGGATTCCACTCACCGGTGCTCTAACCATCAAAGGGAGTGCTAAATCGTACTTGGTCTAACTGTAGCTATATTTGGTATTAGTAAGGCTAGATTCTGGAAGTGATAAGGATTCTCATCTAAGTAAGTGATTAGAAGCTTCCCCTCTTTCTCATTTAGAATCTAGGAAACCCCCTTACTTATCAATATCAAGCTATTTGTATGAATAATCGAAGTACGAGAAATTTATTCCATTTATTTTATAGATAAAAGCTAAAGTAGTTCCTGCAACTCTTTCTGGAACTGGACTTTCCCAAAGTAAAGTTAAACCTCGTAACGAACCTGGTAATGATAAGTACCCCGACATTCCAAAAAAGATAATAGACTGAGAGACCACAGATAGTTGGCGAGCAGCCCTTCTGTTCCTTACCTTAAAATAGGACTCCCTTTACTGAAATTAGATTTGTTTTATTGGACTTTATTCCAGGATAGTATGGCAGCTTTGAGACACTGTGATCGAGGGCGGGTTTCTAAAATAGCAAGATAATGATTTCTGCTTAAATGGAGGGAAGACAGAGCTGTGACTTACCACTTGGCTATACTCCATAAAAAATTACACTTTATACTATAACTTACAACGTTGGAGAATATATAAGAAGATATGAATCATTTCATACTATTTCTATATAAGTAATAAGAAAGTGAATATCTAAATCACTTAAATAAAGAATTAAAAGAATTCTAAATATTAAACTAATAAATTAGGGGACTCTTGGATCTCCTTCTTACTTATTCTGTAACACAGGTAAAGCAACCTACACATGAAAACCCAAACGGAGGTTCAAAACGCGAAGCTCAGCTTATAACATTTTTTGAATTTGTCCTAGAATTTAACCTCAGCACAAGAATACAAGATCTTTACTTTTAGCTATCTGGGGAATTCTACTTAATAGATGAGATCTCCTGATCATGTTTATATCGATTGAACTCATGTTATTAGTTGCCAATTTCAACTTCTTAATCTTTTCTGTTTCTTAAGATGATATGGGTAGGTCTTTGCCTTAAAGGTTCTAGCAGTGGCAGCAGCTGAGTCGGCTATTGGATTAACCATTTTCGTTATAACTTTCCGAGTCGGAGGAACAATTACAGTGGAATTTCTTTTCAGTATTCAGGGCTAACGCCTATAGTATTCCTTTTAGCGGGGCCTTTTTTTTTTATCAATTATAATTTGTTACTCCTATAGACACTACTTATCAGTATCCGTTTTCATGAATGTATAACTATGGATTGTAAGAATCTCCCCTTAGATTACTATCTATATATTAATTAGATGTTACCAAAAAGAATTGCCCTTGTTTAACGAGGATCCACCCTCTAAAGGAATTCAAACTGGGAGATTAAATAGAGAAAAAGACACCACCCCCCTAAATTGATAACTGCGGAATCCCAGCCTTTTTTAAAATTGACAATTTACTTATATAATAAGGATTTCCTTACTGTTTTAATTTGTACGAGTTTTTTAGGAGCAAGCCAAAAAGGTTTCTATTTTAAAGTAAAAAAGAGTTGCAGGTAAGAGTAAAATAGCTATGAATTTCTAGTTCTCAAGAAAGTTATAGGTATTGGAATTCGGTACTACTAAGTTAGTGTGAAAAACTTATATAAGTTGTAAATTCATACTTAAACGAGGGTTCGTTCCCACGAAAATTTAGCGTGTTCTTGACACATATTCCTTTCGAAGCAGGGCATCCTACCAAACCCACCCGCGGATTTACTCCTTATGCATAAAGCCTCAGCGCTCTGTTTTCCTTTCGTATTCCGTGTTTGGTTTTATTTGGCTCGGCCCTTAAAAAATTTGTAGCAATATAATTTTAGTTTTATACTTTTTTTTGATAAGTTTTAAATACAACAACTATAATTGTCCTAAATGTTAGAAATTAGAATTCAGTAAGGGATATACTGCAGCCTGAGATAGTGTCAAAATTGAAAGCCAATGATTAGTTTTTAAAGAATTCCGAAAGTTAAGCCAGAAATTCCGTTTATCTTCTCTGGTACAATGAAAGAGGAAACGTGTCCCACAAAAATATATCAAATACTACTTCAGACCAAACTTCAAAAATTTCTTCATTTATCTATACAATAGCTTTATACTCTAATGTTGCTCTATAAATATATAGCAATAATGCAAACGGACCCGGATAGAACAGCTAAAGCTTCCACTTTAAACCTGACTGAGTCAGGAAACTCTTATAAACTTATTAAAAGTGATTAAAGAATAGGATCTTCGAGCCCTCGTGTGCGCGCCTTTCAGGTTAAGGAGCGAGTACTTTATAACACTTGTCGACAGGCCCACTAAGTCGGGATTATTAAGCTTAAAAACTTTTTGTGGAATAGTAGGATATCGGCATGTATTGAATTAGTCAGTCCTACCCCTTCAGCTTATATTTAAAGTAAAGAAACCGTAACTATATATTGTATGTGAACCCCATTTCTATATAGAAAGTTCTCCACTGTGTATGTAAAAAAATAAAAACTTTCTAGAATCTGGTGAATATAGCCTGAACATGAGTCTATCCTAAGGAAGGAGTTTCACGTTCTAAGACTCAGGTCTAAAGAGTTTTATAGGCAATCTCTTCTTATATAATTTCCTTTCCTTATTATAATTAGAAAACCCTTGAAAATACCAGGTAATGCTACAAGGAGCACAGGTATTAAGGGGTCCTTCTAATTAATATAAACCCGATATTTGATATGATAACCGGCCTTGATTCACCCAAACTGAAATGGAGTAAAAAGCAAGGATTGCCCTCTCGTTACTCTAAAACTAGAAACATACCAATCTTAAAAATTACAACAGAAAAGAATAAATAATCTATAGTATAGGAGTAAAGGTAGCTTTGGAAAATTATTTTATTCTCGTTATAAAGGCAGGTAAATAGCTATAAAGGCTCGTAGGAAAGATATAGCTATCATCAAGAGTAAGGTACAGAAGAGTACTCTAGCTATTAAGAAGACTAACTAATAAGACAGGTAGTACAGCAGCATAAGATAGCTTTGAAGAATACGTAAGTCAATAGTGGTGGGTTTTTTGGGGGGGTACTGAGGAGAGGGGTTTCGAAAAGTCATGTTAGTGCAATCCGGGTATTTATCAAAATATGCATAGCTGCGAAAACCCTGTCACTTGTTAAAGGCAAAATCCTTGTTCGATATATACTAGAATAGGCGTTTCCGTAATCTCCATCTATTAATGGGGCGATGGTCGAAGAGCTATTTAGAGACTAGTTAAGCTTTCTTGTATAACTACTCTTTTCCCTGGTATGCTTTTGACTACTCTTGTCCTAAGCTAGGATTAAAAATAAATGATATACTTTTTGCTCCGCCTATCAACAAGTAGGACTTTAGCGTTAAGGGCGGGCTCTTACCTTAACTGGCTAACGTTTTTTGAAGTACGCATATCACCCTACCCCGCCACTCCTATCATCTGCTGCCACTTTCAAGGCTTCTCGCACAAGGCAATATTACTAAATAATGAACTGGGTATTGGAAACAAGAAATGTACATATTAGACCCAAATTAAAAAATAAGTTTCCTTTTATTGAAATTAAAGAACTTTATTACTAGGCCTTCCTCTATTACTGCTCGTCCATATAGGGACCGTATAAAACTGTATTGGGTTTTTCTGATTGATAAGTCATAAATTTTTGACCGGAATCACGTGATAAAGTGAATGCCTTACTCAACCAATTAGACTTCTTAGGGAACCCCCAAGGAATCCCTTCGTTTGCCCATTAGCTATACGGTACACCCATTCTAAGAATAAGACCCCCCCTTTTTCTTTGCTCCCTCCCTTTCAACTTATATCATATTATAATCCCTTAAATAACTGCTTTCATTCTGAATTTCATTTATTAAAAAAAAATACTCGAGGAGAACCGAGGAGGAGAGTAATAATGGAGACTCAAACCTCGACGCACGAAATGCATAGCTTTCTTTGTATAAGCTACTTTTTTTTATTGATATATCTTCTGTAAATTATGTTTTGTGTTCTTATTCCACTGGAATACCATTGTGTAGAGTAGCTTAGATTTCAAAAGACAGAGCCTATCCTTATCGAAATACTTTTAAGGATTCCCCTATTATGTAATCTTATATAAGTAATAATTATAGGACATTAATACAATTACGCATAAGTGTAACTATCTCTCTGGTAAACCTGTCTTTCCCCTTTCTTAGAAGCCACGGACGAAGAAACTCCATAATTATTAAAACGCAGGTCAGGCTTTTTCTCTATCAGTTATATAATACAAGCGCCCATGCTCCTAATACTATATAAGAATAATTCAAGATATATTACAGTTAATTGGAGCGCTCCGCAACTTATTTAAAGAATTTATTTACTTTTTCAGGACTTATTTGGCTTTCCATTCCAAACTATGAGAACTCCCACTTTTAATTGTCAAAGTTCTGGTTCAGATAATAGAATGATACGAAAAGCTTTCCGAATTATAACTAAAGGAGTGTTTTCCTACAACGCATGTCATTGCCGCCAATAGCCCGAAAAATGCCTGTCTAATACTCTCTTTTGTTACCAATTACCACGAATATGAACAATTCAAGAGAACCCCCGGAAAATAGCTCGAGTAATACCCACTCTTCTAATACTGAGGTAAAGTTGACAATCTAATTTAAGAATTCTGGAAGGCGTCAAATACAAGTTCCCGGGAAATGAGTAATGCGCCGCAATTACGTAAACAGAAAAAGTTTATCTTCAATCAAGATTCAAAAAACCCTGTTAGCCTTGGTTTGATGTTGTGAAAACCATAGGTAAAGCTGTATAATACACTAAGAAAAGTCAATTAAGATATATAAAATCTGGTAAAGAAAGAGTATTTACTCAGAAGAAAGTTAGATTTGTTCTGTATTTTTGTTAGATTTACCTATCAAGGTGTGGTTTACGTCTTGTGTTTATATAGAAATTCGGGTATTTTCTGGAAGAAGCTTCAGTACAGCATCGAGAGGTTTTTCTTTCTTTTTAGTCATGAAGTTTATCCAGAGACACAGAAGTACTAGACAAGGCAGTAATTATTTTATAACTCGGACGGGACTCATAGACTTTTGCTTTCTTTGTTTGACCCTTTTAAAAGGAAACCAAGTAAATAAAGGGCCAGCCAAAACACCAGGTTACAAAATGTCTACTCATTTTTATTTTTAACGCCCTAGTCTAGCGAATTTTCCTTAAAGTAATAAACCTAGATACAGCATTAATAGGGATCCTTAAATACTTACTTTTATGGGGTAGGTTTTGTTCATATATAATTATAAAGATTAGGTTCGTTTTCCAACATGACATTCTGAATACCCGTCTAACTTGTGTCTATAGTCTTAATTTTTGTTAAGAGAGTAATATCCACTTTTGTTTAACTATCTTAAGCCTTATGGGATACATAGGTTATCATAATTTAGGTAATACTAGATACTTTTTTCTATTTACGTCTTTATATCTGGATTTTTTAACCCCCTTATCATAACTTTTAATTCAACAAATACGGTATCTTTTGAATTTAGGACTTAAGTCTCTATTTTTACAGGATATATACTTTCCAAAATCCCTTCGGTTAAAAAACGAAACTGTTCATAAAGCACGATGAAGAAAATAGATCCTAAAATGGAGGGGAATACACTGAAATAAAGGGATCCCGCATGACTTGAACCTACGACAAATGTTTGGTTTGAATCTCCACAATCATGATATCATACTTTGTTCTACGACTAGAACTTTAATCTAAATTTTGATAGTGGTATCTCCTTAAACAAGAAATCAGTGGAGATCTCTTTAATATAGCGTTTATAAAATAGCGAGCGTTAAATTGACTTATTCGTTTAGGTATTCCAAGAATAAGAGTTTTTTAGGTTAAACAATAAAGCATCGGCTGTTGTAAATTCGAAGCAAATTGAAAGAAGTTTTTAATTAGCAAATAATTTCTTAAGTGATATTCAAAGTCCTAAAACCCACCCTAAAATATAGAAACACACTCCTATATCCCAATTTTATAAGACCTCTAACTATGTTTTATCCTTGGTTACCACTAAATTCTGATTCCCGGCTATAGGGGCTTTTGAACCTTGTACTACTGAAACTCTAAAGCTTTTAGTCACACGGAGGGTGATTTATATTAAAAAACAGGCTTTACCACATAAATCTCTATATCTAAGGACTCCTTTTAAGTCTGACGTACTTTTTTAAGTTTTGAAATTTCTAGTAAAAGCAAGTAATTTGGCATTTCTGTTTTCCAAGTACACTCTTGTGTCTCTGTAGTAAATATATAAAGGAGGAACCCACCCGGTTTTAGATAGAATAAAGAAAGTCTTTCAAGAGTCTTATCCAATTAAAAAAGGGGAGATCTCTATCAGCTTATCCGCAAAAGTGAGGGTTGAGGTTAATTCATAAGTCAGTAAGCTAAACCTACTGGGGTTATTAGAGAAGGAGTACTTTTCAAGTCTTGGGTTGTGTAGAAAACACCTTTTATAAGGTATATCCTAGTAAAGCTGTAGTTTTCCTGTGGTGTTTTAAGAGAGTCCCCTATAGCTTGCCAAGTTGAGGTTCAAATGAGTCCAAGTTACATGAGGATTCCCAGCAGCTTATTGGTGAGATTCTTCTGTAATGCAGTCTAGCCAGTCCTAACTTTAGAAAGATATAAATACTTAATTCTATTTTTTATTATGTACAGGATTTAAACTTGAAAACTTAAGAGATATGTTTTCTATTAACTCTCCGAATTACTTAAACTTAAATAAATCTCTAAATGAAAATTATGCTATTTATAAGCTAGAGCTTTCATTCTCTAAACAGTAAAGCTACGCTAGAAATTTATAAGGAAACGGGTACACTAGAATAGCGATTTAGTTAAGAGTACAAAAAGGAGTCCTGATATAAAATTGTTTACTAAATTTCGTAGGACTAAAGCTGGAGTTTTACTTATTCCCTGGGAGGCCTATAAGTAAGGGTTCAGATTTATAAGCTTTTAAGTGAAAAACTTGAGCTTTAGTATTCTATATTTTATTGACTACTTTTAAAGAGTTATCTTAGACTGACTTTTATGGCATAAACTAAGTAAGAGGGTAGACTCTCGCTTCGGTATTAAGATTCAAGTTAAAACAAATTATGATTTGCTATAGTTTATATAAGCGGTAGTCCTTTTTAGGAATAGCCCTGAGCGCGCGTTCGTTTTGAACCTTTGACCGCTATAATTAAAAGTTAGGATTAGGACTACCGATTTAGCTTTACAAAAAAGCAAAGAATCAGAACGTGATTTACAAGTGCTTTCGGTTCTTCATCCTCTTTTCGTCATACCTTTATCGTAGTTAAGGTAAAAATTCTAGCTTTGTAAAAACCTCAGGAGCCCCTACTTTTATAAAGCTTTCCGCTTCACAAATGGAGACTTTGAATCTCCATGCATAATGGTTATAAATCTACCTAATTTTCATTATATATTGTTAAAACAAAATTTCAAATGCACTTTTGACTGCTAGAGAATTGTTTAGAAAAATATGTTATTGAGTAATTAAAGTAAGAGGTAACCCTTAAATTGACTTTTGAAACTTCCCAAAAATAGACCTTCTCTTAGTTTCATTCATCATTATACTCACTCAGTGATCTCGTGCTGACTGAATGAATAAGATAAAGACAGAAAGAACTTAACATACTTTTATAGTGTATGCCCCCATACTTATCTTTAAAAAGCAAGAGTTGCTTGTATAAAACTGGATTTGGTAACCGGCTTCTTCTTAAACTATAGTAATGAAGAAGGAAAGAAACCGAGACTTTTTCATAGACATAGTAAAATTCTTTGAAAAGCCTTAAAATAGAAATACCTGTACTGCTCTAATTTTATTAGTAGGGATTTAGTTTAGTCCTAAGCTATGTACCTGTTTAGAGAGCACTTCGTAATTTTCTTTCTATCAAGGGAGTAATATTCGAATAACACCAGACTTCATGGCAATTCAAGCTAGTTTTTCTATATGCGGGGCACTGAGCAACCAAGCCAAGCATCTAACGGATATTTTAGACTCAAAGCTTGTACTTACCCCACCTCCTAACTTTTATTAGAAAATAAAGATTTTGAATTTTATTCTTGAAATTCAGTAATTTATTTATTAAGCAAAAAGAAACATCTGAGACGCCTATTAACCCAAATTACGTTCGACAAATCGGAATGCTTCTAAAAGTAGTGTCCCCAGGTTCAAATCCTATTTATTATTAGGCTCCTGTTTAATTACAAAAAGTTCGTGTACGAGAAGTTTTAAAGGCAAATCCGAGATCTTGATAGAATTACTTCATTTACAACCTATCAAACTTGTCTTAATTACCTGAGATTTAATCCTAAGTAGGAACAGCAAAGGATCAAAAAAAGAAAATTCAAACTGAATTCTATGAGTAGGGGCTTAGGCTGTTTAAATAGACCTGACTTACGCGTTTAATAAAGCAAGTACTTATCCTGCTAAAGCGTTTATAGGAACTTCTTTCCGGCCAGATTTTAGTAAAGTTCAGTCCAAACAACAAAAGGGATACTATTATTAGTTTTGTTGCTTTATAGTATCAATAACTTGCTTATTTCAGTTACAGTGTCCCTATATGTTAGTATCAAGAGTTTATCAAGCTTTATGAACAAGATTTGAAAAGTACTAATGGATTCTAGAAAACTAGATTTATAAGATCTAAGATGAGCTCCAGTAGTATTTAAATACAAGTTCTCCATAGATTAGCAATTTAGACAAAAGAAGCTAAGACGCCTTTTTTCTGAATATTTGTAAAAATAGTATTCGAATCCTTGCGTAAAAACCCTGTACTTCTGAATTGGAAATCCTTTCTATCATAAAAGGTTTTTGGAGGTTTTGTATCTCTATTTATACTTGACTTAAAAAAAAAAAGCTAGTACAATAACATTCGGGTAGAGCACGGGCCTCCTAGGTGTATTGTATGGGTTCAAATGCTATAATAATCCTAGTTTAGCCGGTTTAGGTAAACTTTGGCTGGGCAAACGTAAGGCTGTCTGCGTAAGAGGATCCTTTTGTAACAAAAGCGCCGGGGCCTAAGGAAAAGCGTTTAGATGTCTACAAGACAGAGGAAATCTAGTTTTAATTCACGAATGATATCTAACTCAGTTCAGAAGAAGTAGGATCTCATGTTAAAAAGAAAGCTCGCGGGAATACCTATAGTCAGAAAGAAGGTTTTACTCAACTAAGAAGAATCTAGTTAAAACTTAATAGATTGTAAATTATAAAGTACTTTTAGGTACACAACTACTGTACTGAACTATTCCAATTCATTCCCAACAAGTATCTTCATTGAATTTACTATTGCTCCTCTTACAATCCTGGAAATAAATAGAGTCTTTGTAAAAAAGCAAAATATATAGATATAGCAGTTAACAAACTGATAAGTAACTTAAGGCTCCTTTGAGTTATAAGAGAGTACTTATAGCCCTCTTTCTTTTGCACCTAATAGACTAAGTGTTACTCCAAAAGAACCTTTTGATATGTATGACTCCCTATAAAAGAGGAGGGATGACAACGGATAACGAACATAAACAGTGCTCAGAATGGAGCTTCCTTTCATCCTAGGAATATCCCGAACAAACCTACAACCAAGCTTCCTAATAGCAGCACCTATAAGCGAGCTCTCTTTCTGATCAAAGCACTAGTGAGAAACTAAAAAGCACGTGTCTAGAGAATCAAGACTATCCCCTTATCTAAGTAAGGTATTAGATCCTTGTTGAATACCAAAGATCGCCTATAAAACGTAGATCTGAAAAAGTACATGTAATCTAGTCTCTTTTATTAAATAAAAGGCTTACTAATAGCTTTTATAACGAAACCCTAACGCCTCCTCTCAGTTAGAGTGTGGGTTCCCTGAGTATTTAATCTCTCTTTGGATGAATTGAAATCTCCTGTAGGTAGTCTATAATGACACGCTTTAATTTATTTTACGGCTTTTAACCTTTTGTTTAGTCAAGGTTCTCCCTCGAGTCTCGTAGGGGGATTAGCTCAGGATCGAACCCTCCCTCCTTAGAGCTCTCCTTGTAGATTAGGAGTTATAAACTCAAGGGTATGGTTACTTGTAAGAGTGATTACATTAAACATATCCCTAAGAGCTTTATGAGAAGGAAATAAATGCCGTCGCAAAAATCCCGTACTGACCTCTTGACTCTTAGTCAGCTAAGCCTAAAATAGACTTGGATGGCTCTTCTGTTATCGACCAAGTATCATAAGAAAGGATGAGATAGAATCCTTTTTTCTTTATGGCCTTGACAATCTCCAGAAAACGTGAATGCACTGACTAAGAAACATCCACAAAACCTTGTCTTTTACTCTATGAGTTCCCTTGTTTGAGGAAATCTCCTTAATAGTAGTAACTAATAAGAATTTAATATTCAATGAATCTTATTACAGCCAAAATCCAAATGGTAAAGCACTGGTTAGTTTAATTGTCATGCAAAGGTTCAAAGCGTTTAATACTTACAATAATTCCACTATCAACTATAAAAAACTGCAACTTTAAAAGTAAAAACCTGCATAGATTCAAAGAGTAAAAAGGAGACACAAACTCCAGCAGTATATGTACTCTTGTGTAAAATACATCTCTTAAATTTCACCTAAACACTTTATTTAAAAGAATTACCTAGTACCGATATCTGGGGCATGCATTATCTAGATACTAGCAGAGCTTCTATTCCTTTATCTTACTAGAGCTTTGGCGAATAGAATCTCGTTGAATTAAATATTTTTATGAAGCTTACTATAAGTTAAAGTTTCAAACTCCACACAAGAAAAACTAGGAGGGATTCCATAGCTATTTATTAATCCCAGAGCGTTTATTAATGAATAGGAGATTTGGCAAAAAGCGTTGCTCACAGTGTCCTTACCGAAAATTCAATCTTTATCCTGCCGCTCGTAAGTGCACTCATTTAGGCCTCTCTAGTTAAATTCCGGCTAGGCAATACAAGGTATACTTTAGCAAGGAATATAAAGAAACAAACTAAAACCTACCCCTACCTTTTTAAACTCTTGATGGCGGTTGCCTAGATTATGAATTTCCTAAAATATCAGATTCTTTAAACTATAAAGAACATGACTAAAAAAGAATAGTTGTCAATCCCAGCTTCTAAGAAAGGGGTGCCCGTGAGACAGCCAGGCATTAAGAAATTTATGAGTAGGGATTTTAACGTAAAACTTAAGTAAATTCTAAAAATATAGGATCACAAGTGGTCTTAAAATTTAAAATGCATGGAAGAGCCCTTACAATGAATTCTCTCTTATATGGATTGTTATCCCAGAAAATGGATTTCTGTGAATCTAAAAATTACCCTTATATTACACGTCTGCTACACTTTATAAAGAAGCTTTCGGAGTATATCTTTTAGCTCGGGAGGGGTCATGTGTCCCTTTTTCCTTGTACTATATCGAATTTCAAGAATATGACACTCTATGCACCAATTAGTACTAGACTGGTATTCAACGAGCACGGACCCCTTGTCAGGTATGGGAGCCAGCTCTCAGGTTACGGATTTATTACCTTTATATTGAGTACAGTTGCGAAACCCTATGCCTTATAATCGTATGGGCTTCTTCTAGCACAGTGACAAAGTTTTTAATCTTGTCTCGGTACGCTTGCCAACGTAATATACAACTTCACAAATCACCAAGAAGCACTAGAAATTGAAAGTAAGACATATAAAGCCGAGTCTAAATACCTCTATTTTAAGTTAAGATAGAATTCCTCTAAGGTAAGGAAAGAAACTCCTACCTTTAAAAATACCCCTGCTTAGGATTCTCCCTAATGATCTGCTTGCTACTAAACTTCGTAACAAAGAATTATTAACTAGATCATAGATTCCCGTTTAATCGCCCAAACAGTAAAAGCGAGCATAGGTCCCTTTTGATTTGCCGATCTAAATTTGAAAAGGTGCCAGGCCATATGAATAAAACAAAAGACTTATTTTATTAGTTTTGATCTTGGTAAAACGACTCTTCTTAACAATTAAAGGATCTGTCACTTATAAGATTTTCTTTTACTCTGTATTACCTTTATACAATTAGAATTATAGTACAGAATACATCAGCTACAAGGGGGTTTCAAGTCCAATATCAACTTACACCTTATAAACTTATATTCAACGGGCCAGAGTTTTGAAAAACCTATTATACAACTAGCTATGAGAATGCAAAGTACTTTTCAACAAGGACTAGTGAACACGAACAAAGTGGGCGGCTTAAAAGAAGGCTTTATTGGGTCAAAAAGAAAGCGTAATATGACGTACCTTAACACGAAAGTAATGGAGATTTCATTAGAGTATTCATGGTATTTCAGGGTTTTTAATTATAAGAGTGAAAAAGGTAAACTGCAGTACTCTCAAAAAGCAGCTAAAACTCTAAATGGAGTATAGGAGTAACTACCTTTAATAGGTATGCTGCACATACTGGAGACGAGGTCTTTGAGCTTAAGAAAGCCTTATCCATGACTACGGGTTCTTTGACCTCTTCTTTATTGGATTGACCAGAATACAAGAATTCTATTAATAATAACTCAGATTTTCAGCTATTAAGAGCCTACACCAGAACGACGAAAAGATTAATAAAAAATGTTAATTTTATTTACACCAAAGCTTCTCCAATCCTTTTCAGTAAATGTTCCTTTTCATTTTTTAATGTCCAAAAGTCAAAACTGGGTTTATATTACTTTAGTTGTCACTTTTCTTTAGTAGTTCTCCTGAATATTCTAGACTTTTTTGTAATTTAAAAGACAAACTCCTGCTAAAAGGATTTTAAGCAAGCTATTAAGATTTTTGATTGCTCTAACTATAGGAACCCCGTCCTAGACTCAGTTAGTTAAGTAGGATAGGTATTACAAGATATCTCCCTCTTATGATTAAGTTATAAAAAGAGTATGGAATAGTCAGTAAATTATAGGAACAGGACTCGTAATTGTCGAGGTTATAACTTGTGTGTCTAATTGACAACTCAGTAAAAAGAGTGTAGGAATTGAATAAAGAGAGTCTAATTCTTACTATCTAAAACTAAAAAGGAGCACCTATTATAATACCCAGAGTATAGCCCCCTAATTGCGAGTTACTGCCACTCTGTTCAATCAAATCCCTTTCCTTTACCAAGCTCGCGCTTGCCTTGAGAACTACCAACAATCAACAATAAGAAGGAACCCTAGAAACCTAGGAATACGGTAACAAGATAAAGAAAACAAAGAATTAGTACTACCAGAGCTACTGTAAGGAATTCCTTGACTATTTATTATATTAGGGTTGTTATTAGAATTGTCAGGTGGTTTCTCTTTGTGTTGAGGAATGGTGGAGTTCCAAGGGGGTACTGAAGAATGTCATATATCTAAAGGGTAACTTAATTTTATGCGTCAAAGCTATATGCAGTTTTCTAAATTTACTTTGGTTTGGGAAGAAAATATGATATCAATGAGTGTACTGTACTAATGTACTCACGGTGATAGGGGCTCGCAAATAGAGGGATTAGGTAGTTGCTTTATGAGCTGCACCTTAACAAAGAATCCTTATCGAGCAGTAGGAAAGCCTAAAAGTTGAATAATACAAATTATAGACGCTAAAGTTCTAAGAGAACAAAACCTACCTATAAGATGTACATACACTATTAAAGCAAGTGGAACACACCCCGGGTTCATAAACACATTAAAAAAACTATCTTTTCCTAGCATAAAGTAAACTCCCAGGGCTTTTTTCTTTAAAAACTTTGATGTAAAATATAAGAGTCCCGACTAAGTATCAGGAATTGTCCAAAAAACGCTACCCTGTTTATGTCTCATATTGTATTAGAAAGAGCTTAAACTTTTAAAATAACTACTGACTGTCATAGAGAAAGAGCACTTATAAGAAGCCCTGCTTGCCTTGAGAAAATATAAAAGACTAGTTACACGCTCCTTATGGAATTTTAATAAGCTTGCAAAAACAGGATACCTTTATATTGGAAAAGTATTCTGTATTTTTCTCATAAACAAGGGGAATCCAATAAAGATAAAGAAGAATACCTGGTTAAAGGGTTACTGTATAAAGAAAGTACTTCTCCATAGAAAGATTTAGAAGCTCTACTCTTATTTCCGAATTTCTTTAACTAAATAACACGGTTTAGATAGGGTAGTTTTTATAAGAGGCTACGCTTTTTGATATTAGCAGCTAAGCTGGATTCTTTCCTAGAAAAGCAGATATCAGTTATTCTTAGGTAGGCCTGGCTATAAACTTTCGGTAAAATAGAGATTGTTACGGTTCCCCCTTTTTAGCATGAGAAATAAGTACTATGAATTACTTACCTTTGCTTGAAAACCTAGAGGCCTTATATAAGCTTAATGAAAGATTCTTTATGATTATACTAATCACAAGATTTCCTTAGGAATCCGTTCTAATAATAAATAGCACCCGGCATAGCTCTAGACAAAGAGAATTAGCCTCTCTCTTTATTCAGTACTATAATAGTCACAATAGTAAAAGGTACGGATCCATATCAGTGAACCGGTAACTTACACTTTAAAATGAAAATGTGGGACGAAAACTCATAGTATCTCCTGTATGGCTGGATGTGTCAGCAGAGAAGAGAAAGACAAAGTTAGCACAACCCGAAAGGGGGGGGGTCAACTTAAGTCAGAAAGTCGTGTTGTTAGTGACTCCATGATTTACACGGAAACACTTGTACATGTTAAAATCAATGAAACGTAAACGTAGTCGAATCTTATGGATGTTTCTATGATAGCGCGGGAACACGCCCCTTCCCCTACCCTAGCTGTAGAATCTTGATTTTCGAAGTGATCCTGGGCTTTAAAATAACGATCGAAATTGTTAGACTTTAGTTTAACTATAACATTTCAAGCTTCTTTCCCAATAAAATAGCAGCGACAATCATCAAGTTGTCAGAGTTTCGTAGGTTCGTCTTTTTAATGAGCATATGGGAATCCTATCATTTCTTCACTTTAGTAATATGCCTTTAGATAAGATCAAGGGTTTAATCTCCTCTTAGTTTTACGTTCTATAGTAAAGGGGGCTCCTATAAGATTAAGAAGACTTTTATCACCCTATGCTCTAGACTTAGGAAGTGCATAAAAAACCTACTATTAGGAAAACCCTTGAATTGAAACAATACTAAATCTGATCACATTCTGTAGATACCTGTGGTAGGGCAAATCCATGAAAGGTTAGGTGTAAGAAGTCAAAGTCTTGCTGATATTAGTAAAAAGAAGACTTGTTTCTAGAGTCGAGACGGGAAGTTTTTCTAAAGGGAAAAGATACCCGTGTGAGTCTATCCTTTGTAAATCCCTGTAAAATATGAGCACCCGCAGTTCATACCTATAACTTATTTAAAAATCTATAGGAACTCTTGTAAAAAACTAGGATAAACATTCTGTACTATACTATATGAACTTAACTCTTAGTCTACTCTTTAGAATTTCGAGTAAAAAATACCAAAGCTCTTATCTGGGATGCCAAAGATAATCTGATTTTCTGTAATAAACCTGCGGTTTTTCTTTATGTATTGAAGCTTTCAAAAACAAGAGGTCGGTTGTAAGAGAAGGCCCCGAGTCCTGATTGGATCAGTCGAAGTTCTCTATCTTAAGAATATTTTAGTCTTTTGAGAGTCTAATTTTACCAATTCTCATTAAGCACTCTCAGAGTTCGTGGGTCTTGTTTCGTGTTGGTAAAGCTCAGATGTTCAAAGGTTTCTTATGATAAAACCTGATTTTACTTTTCTTCAAGCGATGCCGTTTACGTATCTTTAAACTCTTGATTATTCTTTTTTATTTTAATAACCCAGTACCCTAGGACCTTTCTCTGCTAAGAAACTCAATTAATAAACCATATACTTCTTAGGAATCTCCATTTAATCTTAGTCTTTAGTTGAAATGTGGGCTTCAAAGTGCATCTTTTTAAGGGTTTGTCTCCGGTTAAGAATAAAGAATTCTTTAATAAACTTTCTTGTAAACGATTCAAGCTCTTTCCGATCTGAAGCAAAGATGCTAACCTCCCACTTCTATACTTCTATCGTATCCCTACTCTGACTAACCTATATGCGTACTTGTAGCTAGGGATGGTATGAATCCGATCTATTCTTGTTAGGGATGTTAGGGCTAAGGCTAAAGGTATTCTAGATAGTTATAGTCTTATTAAGATATATTCCTCTTTTTGCTTTCGACCTTCTAGGCGAATAAACTTTTGCTTAAGCTCGGTGACTTGCCCTAAGAGAAGAATGTGTTGATAGGTTTTCGTGGGCCAAGGTATAAAAGTGCATGTTCGTAGATACTCTTTTCTGAATTTCCTACTTTAGTTAAGTTAACGAATACCTTTTTAGGGTTAGCAAAAGAATTACTTGCAAGTTTCTGAGTTTTAGAAAGGAATTTTTTAGACTTTCTCCGGTTTTATTCTAAAGTAATTCTGGGGGTGTAACGCAAATACTTGGAAAGAGGAGATTAAGAATGCAAAACTGCACGAATCAGTACGGACAAAAAGAAAAGTGGTAATAGGTTTTTCCAATCCGAGGGTTTTGAGATCTTTATTATAAAGCAGATTTTAAACAATAGATGAGAGCTTTTGTGCTTATATTATAATTAGTTATTCTACCTAAAATTAGGACCCAGATAACCCAGATATGCAATTTGTGTTGCTAGGTACGGAAAGCTGGGGGACTGCAGTTCATGTACAAAAACAAGCAAATAAAAGGCCTTTCAAGGAGCTCAAAAAAAATCTTAAAGCACTCCCAAGCTGAAGATTTAGAACACAATTTAGCTTATAGGTGAGGCCTTACAAGTTCTAGATTCAGTTATCAAGGAACTCAAAAACAAAAAAGAACATATAAGACCTTATTTCGGGAATAAAGGAGTCCATTAATCATTAATTTTAAATCTTTATATACATTTTGACTTCAAAAAAAAGTTGGAGTAAATCTTTCCTTAATTTAGTAGGTAAATAAAGTACACGAATTCCTCTCAAAGATGTCTAAAAGTAGAAATTGTTGGCAAAAAACTAGTCCTGACTTTTAACAGAGATTGAGAATCTACAGGCGACATAATTAGAATTTAAGAAAGACCAAGCATCCGGGGTGGGGTAGGGACTCACTTTGACAGATCAGAGAGCGGGGCTTTTTCTACTACGAAGGGGTTGCTTTTTATTACGGTATCTCGTGGTAAACTAAAAGAAGTCCACTTGAACCTATAGCTTTCGATGAATGGAGATCTTGTGTTGTCCAGTCTCAACTGTGAAGAAGTTTATATCTAATTTTGACTTTTAAATTTTAAACTGGATCAGAAAGGTAAGGAAAACTACATCTACACTTTTGTACTATACTTTCTTGACAGGTACAGTGATCTAACCGATTGAACTGCAATCGCAGCATAATAAGGGGGGCACTCTCTTAGTAAAACCATTAAGTTTAGGACTCATGTTTGCTTATATGGATGGGAAACCTGGAGAGATAGGTTCTGGCTTTTAATCCTAAAAGCTAATACGGATAAAATATACAAATAAGGAGAGCCGGCCCTCCGAAAGCTTAGCCTAAAGGGATGTAACTAATTCTTTTTATATAGATAATCTTTTTATTTAGTTTTTGTTAGGACTCTTTCGGAAACCTTGGAAGCACCTCCTACTATATAGGTATAGGGCAAAAACTAGCTTCGAAAGTGGGCCTAAAAGCACACCTCTATAGAATTAAATATATTAAAACTCTGGTTTAGGATAAACAGGGAGTATATATATACATATATTAATTAAAGTGTAAAAGCAATCCCGCGGATCCTTTTAGTTACTGACTGGACTGGAATCTATAGCCTCAAAAGTTTATACCGTGGATAAGTTATCTACAAGACCTTACCCTGGCGTGTTATAAAAAGTAAAAGGTTTTCGAGTTGGGTGGCGCAATCTTGCATAACATTTTAGGCCGTATTCCTCTGAATTTTTGAACTCGAATTTTGAACCCCTTTTATTTTAAAACAAATCTCTCATAGAAGCTTGAATCCCGGTGTTTTCGTAAACCCTTTTAGTACTTACTATTATGAAAACTCCCTCAATCAAGGTACACCTAATGCATAGGAGATCCAGAAATGTACATAATCTAAGGAAACTGTTTGCTCTCATATCGGATTCTATTAAGCCTACGGTTTTATAAAAAAAACTTAAGTCAGTTATCTTAAAAGAGTTTGCGTTTTCATAACTGGGTACCCCGACTGCGGGTCTTAATACCTAGGGAGCCTTATGCTATATTGATTTCATTTTCGTGTTTACACACTGCATTTCGTTTGCACAAACAATAAAGCTTATCTCTGCTTGAGCTAGAAGAGGTTTAATTTATATGAAATCTCATCGTACAATAGCATTGTTCCTGAATTTTATGTTATATTTGTGATAAACTTAAACTCTGATGCGTCTCAACTAGAACCTCCTCTCCAGGGCGCTTAGGTATAGCAAATCCATAGTAAACTGAGTGAATATATTTGAATCCTTTAATTTACTGTAAAAGCCACGGCTCTATCTTCAGTTCCAAAAAAGGTTTTTTTTTAGAAAGTCTTCAGAACACGTATTTTAGAGGGTAATAAAAAGATATTTTCTACTTAAGCGATTACGTTATTCGCCCGGAGTTTCCATATGTTTCATAAGAGGTACAGCTCTTACTAAATATAGAATTATTAAAGGGTTCCTGTGTATTTTTACAACTGAAAATCAGAATTAGAATAAATCAACCTGTGAACCAAGTTTGTAAGTCACTTCTACTAAGAAAAAAGGAATTTCATAGGATAAAAGCTCCTACTTTCATATGTCAGCATTCAGTCTAAAAATCCCTCGCAGGACTTTTTTAAGGAATTCCCACAGCATTGCTTTTTAACCCCTTCCAGGAAAACCTTCCTTTTGTATCACAGAAAAATCAGCTCACTCAATTGCTTGGATAAAGATAAAGAGCGGGTATACCTTACGGAAAGCCCATAATAAGGGCAGTTCCTACGTGTCTGGTTAAGAATTTTCCGGGCATAGTGTTAGAGAAGAACGAATCACTTATATCGAATAGGCCTCTTTTTTAATTATGCATTCTCCTAATAAAAGACTACAAAATTACCCATTTCTTTTTCATCTGGCTAGTCAAAGTTATAACCAGTAAGAATTTAGGGGTTCAAATCCTACCATTATTTAAGAATGAAGGAGACTCTCTTCTTATAACAGGAATCTCCACTAGAGAAAGCGTGTATATTTTAAGCTAGGAACCGGCCTAGTACGTGACACCTCTATCCCTTTATCTCTTTACTTCGACTGAACATAAATTTGTCTTAAAGACAAAGGCTATTAACCACTTTTTAGTTAGAGACTCTCTTAGAAGGGGCTTCTTAGAAGACTTTCAAAACCTCTTGGAAATAACTAGAAGTCCCTTTATTATGACCTACTAACCTTGTGCTGATATGGAAGTAAATTGCTATTTCATATATCAACTCTAGATATTGTATTTTTAAGATATTTGATTTACCCTGTTTCTAAGCATTCTGCACTCTTTGTGCCGGCCTGGATAAAACTTAAGTTCTCCTGGTTTTCGGGGGGGATCCTCGTGCAGGGTGCTCGTTGAAATATTAGTTATGCTATTTTACTGATAGTAGATTGTCTAAAAAATTTACAGAAGCTTTTAAAGGTGGCTTTTAGATACAGAATCCCCTTGAGAACTCTACGTCTATTTTAACACTAGAATAACAGTACCTAAGTTTCTATCGATTTAGAACATATGATTTTTCTAGGAGTGCTTAGAAAAACAAAACTTACAAAAGAGGGGTAAACTTCATAAGTTAGCTTCTCTTTATAAAAGTATACAAAGTGGCTTGAAGCCCGGCTTGGTCTCCCTGAATCCTAAAAAGGAACTTGAGAGTACAATAGCAAATAAATAAAGATTTGTTTTAACAGCTTTACTTTTGTAATATTTATTTTATAATCTTTAACAAGTAAGAATCCTTGAAGCAATCCTTTTTAATAGGTTTTTAATAGCCCAGCTACTACTAGCTATGAGGTATACTGACTAAAAAAGAGAGACCCGAGTTTAAAAGTGTATGAGAGAAAGAGCTTTACTATTCTTATCCCCCCTTATATTACGAGCTAAATCTAAATAAAGAGTTTGTCAAAAAATCTAAGAGAAACCCTTAGCATTAGACCAAGAAAACTTTAAATGGTTTTTGTATTCAAGGAGATTAGTAAGTATTTATTCTCAGGAAGCTTCTTATATTGATCTGGGTAGTAACCTTGTTCCATTTTAAGAGCTGAATTGGCAAATATAAGAGATTTATTCGAGGGATTGTTTTGCAAATAGTAGGGAATTTTTCAGTAAGAGTCTTTACTAAAAAAAGAATCTAAGGGAACCTAGACTTTTTAGAAAGAAAACAGAATCCTTATATCGTATAGGAATTCCTAGGGGCTTCTTTTCCCGGTAAGAGAGTGCCAGTGCCTTTTTGGAATCTTATTTGTTTGATTGTCATCTCAAACTTAACTATTAATTTGTAGCTCCTTCCTTTCTCCTTATGATGGCATTAGAATCTGTGACCACCAGCTCTCTCTAAAAAACGAGATTCATTATTGCACTTAAAGCTATAGCTCTGAGACTATAAAGACCCGGAAATCTGGGCTTGGCGGTGGATATACGGATAACAAGATTTTAACCTGCGGCATGTCGGGAAAGAGAGCCCTGATCTAACCACCAAAAGAATAGCTTTTTAGAGCTACTCCTCAGTCTTTAGCAAAGGATAAGTCCTATCTGAAGAGTTCTAAATCCGAAATACTGATGATAGATAACAAACTTAAAGGTAATGTTCAGTACACTTACTAGGAATATCCATTTATATATTTATGAGCTTCCGCCATTTTACAAGGGTTGAGTTTTTTCTAGGGCAATATGTGCTGCTTCTTGGTTAAAATTTATACAAAAATGTTTCAAAATGCGGACTCCTTCTTTAAGAATCCTCTTAGAGGAGTTTTCTTCTCGGAAAGTTCTATGAGAATTCTATTATTCCCAAAAGGGATTATAAGCGCCAACCCGGTATACTCTTTTTAATAAAGCTTCTTTATTTCAAATTGAAACCTAGGGTAAACTTAGTATATTCTCCCAAATTATTAGATAGGACCCCTGGATTTCTGTGAAACTTAAGCGCAGCTATTTAATTAGCGAAAATAACAAACGTTCCTTTTACGAGCAAATTCCTGGAACTTCTCAAAGGAGCTCTGCAGCTGAGAATAAGAACACGGGTTTAAATTTATACTATATACAGTAAAAAGCTTCCTTGTATCCCGAGAATCTTCTGGCTCAAGGTGGTGGCAACACTACTTTGTTTGTTGAAATCAATCGGACTAAGGAGTCTCTGGGAGCGTTTTGCCACGGATTTCCTAAAAGGGGATAGTACAGCGGTAGATATTATAAAAAAATCCTTACCCTACCATAAAGATCTAAAACTGTAAACTGATTACCAAGCAAGGAGAATTACATTTTACTATGTTATGTTACCTTTGGCTTCTTCGGGGTATTACTTGAGATTTAATTTATTACTTGAATAGAGACTAAAACTTGGTAACATTTATAAAAACCCACAATTTCTTTTGAAAAGCAAATTCTAGCTCACATATGCTCTATACCTGGAGTAAAGGGATTTTAGTGCCGGTATAAAAAAGGGGTGCCTTACCGCTTCGATATACTTCACATAACTGCTCACTTTCCCTGTAGTTAAGTGTACCGGAGAATCTAAATCTATTTCTACTCTATTTACGTAATATATATATATATTTTAATAGTTTTATAAGTACTAAATATATAAAGGGAAATTACCTTTACTAGTTTAAGAATAGAAGCCTTAATAAGGAAATCCCAAAAAGGGTAAGATATTAGTACAAGAATCAGATATATAAATTAAATAAAGCAAAGAGTTCCTAGTTCAAAGTAATCCTCCAAATCCAAGATTACTTAAGTGATAGGTTAAATATTAAATGTTATACCACAGAGCAACTTTCAAAGTAAGTTGAACTAAACATAAGACTTTCAATACATTAGAGGACCTAATTACCAAAATTCGTCATATCATATACTTAATCTGGTGATGCTGTTTATTAACGGTGTAAAGAAATCTAGTCATTTTTTGAACCTTTTTCACTCGGATACGGGCGGCTTTGATTTAACCAATAGGGGAGTGCGCTGGATAGTACTTATAGAGCTATATCTAAGGTTGGAATTTAGTAAGAATGTCTATATTAGGTGATAAAAGTAAAGGGCCAGTTTCTATATGTTTAGTTTCAGTCTTTTTACAAAAACGGAAAGGTAGCAGTCAACAAGCAGGATAGACTAAAATATCTAAAAGAACGCCCCGCTACTCAATAACAAAGAATTGGTACAAGAGGTTTGCATATTAACTTTTAGTCAAGTATAGGGTTTTTCTTTCCTAGGTCAAAGTAAGCTAGCTTTCAAAACAATATATCTTTAACAACAGGCAGGTGAAGTCATGCAATGACACAGGGTTTTCCTACAGCTAAACTTCTTCCTTTTTCGGATAAAATACTATCTTTACTTTATAAATACCTCCTGAATTGAATCTGACATTCATGGGGCGTTTACCACAATGGAGACAAATTCTGATCTCAAAAAGGATTCTCTTATAATAATACCATACTCTATTTCCACAATATAAAAAGAAAAATATTAGGGATACCCAGTAGGGTCTTGGTCAGTTTTAGAGTTATCCAACAAGATTTGTTATACCATATATCGCTAAAAAACTCTATGATTTATCTGTTAACCTTTAATAAAGAGTGTAGTTTAGGAAAGATAGCCTTCTCTTTTAGTTCCTTGGGTACTTGACAGTAAAAACCTCTAAATTGTAGGAAGTGAAGCCCCATATTTTTCTTGAATTCTTTTTTCATAACTGGGCGGTGAAACTCTATTCCCAGTTTCGGCTATTCAAAAAAAAAATAGAGTGTCCGCAAAAACCTGTTACTGGTGGGCTTTTACTCTAAATCTAACCTATATGTATTCAAGCTCCCCCTGCAAAATAGAAATTGAGCCGGGTTATAGACCCTTTAGGACTCTATTTAATCGATCTCCAAGCGGGCTTCCTAATACTATAGAAAAAAAATTTAGAAGATAAATAAGGATTTAGCGAATTGTGGAATTTCTCTTTATTCGAGTGATCTTTTCCAGGTGGAGTTTCTCACATACATTCTGTGTCCATTTACTTTAGAAATTCCTTAAAAAAGTGCTAGCTGGATTTTAGTTAAATTGTCATTGCCTTAACTCTAACCAAAAAAACATTTTAATACCAAACACCCAACCCGGTATTAGATAAATGGATTTCCACTTTTCTTATTGAGAGTAAAAAGAACAATAGATAAACCTGATCTCAATTAGGAAATTAAAAGCTGGTCGGTCTCCGGAGAGCCCAAAATACTTGAGGTATTAAGTGCAAGTTTAAATTCTAATTATTTATTCTACACCTTCAGTTCCAAGAGGCCTTATAAATTCTTTTTTATTTAAAAATCCTGAATACGGGTAAAACAAAGTCTAACGGAATATGTTTTGGTATATCAAGTTTTATATCAAGCCCTTTACGAAAATGTAAGCATTCCCCCTAAGTCAAAGAATCAAAATTAGAGTCTAACTTATAGCTCCCTTTTTATAGTACAGAAGAAAACCCTTTAATGTTTTTTTTTCAGATACCTCTCCCTTTCCGTCTTAAGTATTAAAATAGTACCTCAAAGTATTAGCTGTTTAGTAAAAAGGTTTTCCTTTAATGAGTAAGGAGTTTGAAGAAGACGGATTCTTATACAGAAGTTGTTAACCGCATTTTAATTATAATAAATGAAAAGGAATCACTCGTCAGTGGTATACTCATAAGTTGGCTTACTTAACTGTGCTTGGAACACGTTAAAGGTTTGGCTCGTGGGATATCTATCCGGAGATCTTCGCCCCAGAGGGACAAATACTAAAAGCGAAAACTAGAAGCTTTATTGGTTATTATTACGATAATTTTTAGGTATATTTAAAGTCTTTTCTGAGTTTGATCCATGCATTATATAGGTAAATATAAATTATGTAAGTATGCGACTCTGATTGAACTGGACACTAGGTCACCGGAAGTTCCAAAACCCCTATACGAAGATTATCTTTAGTCTTCAGTACTAACACAATTGTTAAGAAATTCCCGTATCCTTATTGTTAAAGTCTAAAAAAATAAAGAAGCTTATAACCGGATCCTAAAAAAAGAACTCTATTTATTATAGAAGAGATTCCCTCGGTCAACCAAGATCAACTGAATTCTTCAGGAAAAAGTTTCCTTTATTAAGAATAGGGGCAATCCTTGATATTTTAAGTTGTAAATTGGAAGTCTTACCGTGTTTTTGTTGAGTTATTCTTCAAATCTAAATTAGTTTAGTTTATTATTTCAATAACCCGGCCGAGGCTAGGAGTTGTTTCAGTAAAAAGAATAACTCTTAACTTAAAGTCGTGCTCTAACCCTACAAATTAAAGTAAAAAAGTCAAAGAGTTACTATTAATGAAAAAAGAAAAGATATATATATGGATTACACAGATTTATCCTTCTGAGTTTTATACTTTACTTGGTGGAGTCATATTACCGGATACCTCTCTAATTTTAATTACTAAGAGAATTCTTATATATAATGAATATTCTTGAGCGGGGACCCCTTATGGAACACCTCAGCCAGGGAATTCTATTATACTAAATAAAAGTACTATAACTGAATTATTAAGGAATAACAGGACCCATTCTAGAGTAGTTTAAACCTTTTTTCTATAGTATACAAAAGTAAAAATAAAGTAGTTTTGTCTTATAGATTAGAAGAGTCTTACTAGCTGTTTGGGAATATATCTTTCAACTTTTAAGTGAGTTTACTAACATTTGTTTTAAATAGAGGCACCCCTCGTTAAAAAAAAGTTATACTCTAATATCTTTAACTCTGAATCCATTTATCCATCAAATTGACTATTTCCTGAATCTAGCTGTGTAGGCATGAGTCTTAAAAAAGGTATAGCAGCAAGATCTGCATGCAATTATAGGAAACTTCGCCGGCTGGAGCTTTCTGTACCTTGGATGTTTACTTTGTCTTATCAAAATGAAAGGAATAGGTAGACCCTCTATCTAGCACTGCTCCAACAAAGACTAGAACTTCTTTCTCAAAGCTATATTTAAAGGCTTGGGTTTAACTTATTAGATTAGAAAAAGCTGGCCTCAACAACCCTAAATGAAGGGACGTACTATAAAAAACTTAGGAGTTTATTTGTATGTATAAAACAAGACTCTTAGAAACGAAAGCCTTTAATATTGTCTTCTATATAAAATAACTAACTACTTATACAATATTCAGATAGAATCCTGCACACTTTAAGTAGAACCCTTAATTAAATTCTGTGATAAGGTATCGGAAGTTTGTGTTTTACAAGGATCCGGCCGTCTATTAGACGCAATTGAAATCAAATGAGAATCCGGAGCCCTTAGGACTCCCATTATAGCTAAATCAAACCGGAGTTCCCCTTCTGTGAGATATGTCCTACTAGTGCATAAATTATAAAGGAACCCCTGACTATAAAACGTGCTTTACCTTAATGAGTTCAGCTCTGTTATAATATAAACTTTAAGGGGTACATCCTCCTTTTTCTTAGGATAGGTATGGGTATAACAATGTTTAAGAATCCAGAATTAGTTAAGCTAACTTACTTGCTCAGCGGAAGCTCTACTCCAAAAAGGTGTAAGATTATTTATTAAATATAGGAGGGGTTTTTCGACTCTTGCTCTCCAAACTTCTTTTGTTAAACAACAGTAAGTAAATAAGAAAGTTTCCAGCTTTCGGATTATAAGCCTAAGCAAGGCTAAGAATCTAGATTTGAGAGGTTCCGCTAAACTAGAATAGAAGGGTTTTCCTCTTCACTTCTTGATTTAGAGCTCTTACTTCTTCTGTGCTTTTGAGTGGGATATAGAGCTCTGTAGGTTTTACAAGCAAGATAAATTCTGCCTGGGTCAAAGGAGGGTCTCTTATACGTGGGTCTGGCCTTGCTTTCTCCCGGCTCCTAAAATCCCCTGATTGGAAAGGTTTAAGAGCCAAGGTCCCATTTTCGGCTTAGGAGGGTAGGTCTAGGTAGTAGGAAAACGTCTGAGGGTAGAGTTAGTAGGCAAGTTATGGTACGGGAATAAGAGTCTAGTTTTACAGAAGAGAAAAGGCCTTTGAAAGGAACCGGGAAGTTACTGCTTTTGTGGAGTGCTTCTTGTAGGTTCAAAACGTCCCAGCTAACTTTTTAGGTAAGAGTTGTTTGGGGATAACTCAAGTAAGGAGTCTGCTTTTTAACAAAGGGCTAGCCTATAAAGAAAAGAAGTCTAGTTTTCGCTTCTTGAGAGGTACGAAGTACAAGTAAGAAAAAGTCTATAAAATAGATTAGGAGACAGAGAAAGTAGTAGACATTCGTTTTTACAAGCATGATAAATCTTGCCTTAGTTTTTGTCTACTTAGTTAGTAGAAAGGGAATATTAAGTCTAAAGTCTCTGGTCCTAAACAAATCTAAGGAATTTTGAGTAAGTAATATAATCTTTACTAGGAATCCTTACTATAAGAGGAGTAAGACACATAATACAAGTAAGTACAGGTTATAAGACATGTCAAGCTCCTCATAAGACAGCTAAGACTCATAAGAGTCAGCTACAGAAAAGTATGAAAGAAGGTATGCTACAGAAAGTAATAGTAAGACAAAAGCAAGATGTAAGACCAGAATCTGTCAATCAAGTAGCTAATCAAACATAAATACTAAGACTTGTTTCAGGAAAGATTTATCTTGTTTACAGTCATTCATTCTTAAGTCAAGTCTTCCTATTTCTACTATGTAAGATCTGTGTTGAACCTTGTACATGTTGTTCCTTCTCTTGGTGCTTGGACTAGTTGAATTACTTGTTCTGTAGCTACTCTTAAGAAAGAAGGCGTATTAAATAAGAAAAAGGGGAGTTACTGTCAACCCATTATTCAGCAAGTAAAGTTCTATAAAGGGTTTTAAGAAAACTTATGAGTTACAAGGAATTAAAGTATAAGAAGTATAAGCTACACAGTAAGACAAAGAATATATCCTGTCTAGTTACTAGGAAAAGGTTTCATGTTGTTAGTTTAATAGGAGTCCCTTTTGAGGACTTTAGAAAGTGTAAAACTTATAGGGGTTTCTTACTAGATAGAGAGATCTCTTTCTCAGTTATAGGTGTTATGGGATTTGAACCTATGTCTTATTATAATATCACTTCTATTATAGATATGGGATAGGACCTGAACTCCTGTATTTTCTTAGTCTCTCTGTAGTGTAGTATATAAAGTAAAGGCCGACCCTTAGGGTTTGTTACTCGGGATCAGTTTAAGAAGTATAGAAGTATGGGTTTCAGCTTTTGAGTAAAGAATTCAAGTTTAAAAATCCTGTTGACTCTCGGATTAAGGAAGTTAGGAATATTAGGAAGAAGAAGTTGTTGGGTATATGGGTATCTCTGTTCTATCATATATACTACTTGCACAACCCTTCCTCAGGAAAGAAAAAAGGTTGGGAACATTAACCCTCTCTAATATCAAGCAAGCTCGCCTCTCTGTAGCAGTAACAACTAAAGAACACGAGGAATTATCCTAAACCAAGTAATACAAGTCATTTTATTAACAAATAGCTTTCTTACTAGTTAAAAACCTAAGGGATGTGTTCTATTTACAAAGATAAATCTTTGCCTTAGCTCTTAGCCAGTTAAATGGAGTCTTATTTAGTGTATCTTTAGGGTGCTTAATAGTAAGAAACCGGGGGGTCGAGAAAGCAAGTACAGGTATGAGTTAGGTCTAGTCAGTAGGCATAAGAAAGATGTTGAGATTAAGAGGAGAGGCAAGCATCTAAGTTAGGTTTGTATTGAGGAAGTTATCCTAGACAGTAAAAGGTCTTTTGCTAGAGTCTTCACTGATCAAGGTGTTATGAACACAGTGGAGCAAGTCAAAACCTCTTAATAAAAAGACTTGGCTAAGAATTTACTGACAACACGGCAAACACGCCGGAAGTTCTTTATACTAGCTAGACAGGGAGGGGACTCACTTGAAAACTAAACCAGGCGCACCCCTATAAATCCAGAATTTATATTAGATTACATGTCAAGAGCTTTATGTATTTTTTTATGATTACTACACTCTTTTCTTCCTATTTATACCCTTAGCGCCAATTCTCAAGAATACGGGATTCCCGGATATTTGTAATTAACTAAAGAAATTAGAACTTTTTAAATTAAAGGATAGTACTCATACACATAAGACTAAATGCCTTCATTTCCGAATCAAGAAGAGCCCTTAAAAACCTTATTAAGAATAGAACTATTATATATCACTTAATACATAAAATACTCTAGATAATAGGATAGGATAATATGAATACGCCTATAACTCCTAGTGAGATAGAGAATGCTTAATAGAAGGAATTCCTTTTAATAGGGTTATTACACAAGGTTGTCTAAGCAAGGGTTTACCTTATTTAATTTAAAGGGGCCCTTTTATTACTAATTGATAGACGAAATTCTAAACAGTCAAACCCATCCAGAGGTTTGGTTTCCCTCGGTTATTGTATTTAATTTGGGATCTTAGGAAGCCCGTATTTAGATATAGGAACAATGCAGAAAGAAGCAGTTTGTAAAATAGGTATTACTAGAAAAAGGATAGGACACCTCCTAAAGAGTCCGTGCTTAAAACGGGGCTTTAATGAGTATTATACTTAGTTATTTCCGGAGTCCTTGCGACTTGAACTTCAGCCCTTAACAAGCTCCTTGGAAAAACTCAACTAACAACTAAGGTGTATTACAAATAAGGGCCTTGCTAGGTAACTAAAGTGGGTCAGACTGCGATAGAACCTAAGCTCATAACTTAAGAATTACTTGCACTTTGTATCCTTGTAATGCACCTGGAGCTGCTCTTTATTTTATACAGTTACAGCCCTTGATTGAAATAAAATACTTTAAATGTGAGTCCCCCTAAACAGGAAATCCCCGTATGTAATAAAGTTCTATCCCTTTATAGTAAACTTACGGGGTTCTCCTTTATCAACTAGAAAAAGACTATAACTAAAACGTAGGACTAAACTTATTCTCTTACTACATTGCAGATAATTCAAAAGGTACAATCTCAAACAACTTGACAAGTAAGTATATAGGAGCTAACCCAGGACCTTCTCTTCTAAATAAAGATTAAATCTCGATATATTTACTTTTAAAAAAAAAAAGCATTTGATAGTTTTTTCTTCTTAACGATTCTAGTCTTTTCTCCCCTAACTAATAAGGGGTCGGGCTTGTAAG
Organism: Pelargonium cotyledonis; assembly: GCA_036897625.1. Lineage (NCBI taxonomy): Eukaryota > Viridiplantae > Streptophyta > Magnoliopsida > Geraniales > Geraniaceae > Pelargonium > Pelargonium cotyledonis. The sequence goes on from JAYMTA010000025.1 coordinate 63,238, forward strand.
GGCATTAACAAATTCTTATACATAAAGGGGTAGGAGAGGTCCGCAAATTCCTTAAAAAACTGATAATAGCATTTTTCTCGGGCAAAGTCCTGCTTAGATCTACAATATTCTAGTTCATCTTTATATACCCCTCCCGCCGAGAAAAGTCGATTTACAAAGTACTCTTCATAACCTGAACGCTAGACTAAGAATCTCTTAGGACTCCGCTTTAAATTTCCCTTTGTTAACCTCTTTTGGCTACTCTTTTGCTTTATATATTTAGGCTAGCTACCTGAATTGTAAAGTTGTTAAGGTCTAATTCCGAGTTCTTCTATATTAAATTAAGTGCTTTTGCGTTTATGAGTTTTTATAAACAAAAATCCAAATACGAAAAAGGCGTAAACCAAGGATTTCCGTTTTAATCCCTAATTCTGCGAAATGAGTCCTTTTTCTGTCTCCAAAAAAGAATGCTAGCTGAGAAATATTCACTAATTCCCCGTTTTCGTGAAAGTGATCGTAAGTAGAAAATTTTCTATTCATTTTCACAAGTCCAGTTCTAGATTCCTGGAGAAAAGCCACAGGGAAGTAAAAGAGCCCATATTCCTTATTGTAGTATACAGCTTCCTTATGAACACTGAGTTCCTTTTTTGTAGTTAGTCACATTTTCCTTTTTGCTTGGGTACATAAATCCTCTTATCAGCTTTATAACTTATAGGTTAAAAAGACTCCTTAGTGAAGGGGCCTGTGGGGTGTTGTGTTTTAAGGATAGAAGTTAAATGTAATAGATTCCAGTTCACAGAAAAATGTAAAATGACGGCAACCTTGGGTAAAACTAGTATTTTTTGTAATTCAGATTTTACGTTATTACTTTGATATGCAGCGGAAACCCCCTGATTACGTGTATTTTCGAGCGGCGAGAGCAATCTTTAACGCAGTTTTATGAATGTTGCAAAAGAAGAGGGCACTTTTGAGCCAGTTCTCAGATAAACCAAAACTCTTAATTTTTAAAAGATATAGGACCCGTATAACAAGTTAGAGCAAAACAAAAACTTAACTTTTTGGGGCTTTCTTGGACCTCTAAAATTCACTTTTTCGTACTTCCTCGATATAGGATAAAAGCTAAACACACTTTATTTAACAATTTACCCTGCTTTTTTAATTACTCCATTTACTTAGTCTTGAGAATCCAAGTTCTTAATAGTTCCCAGATAGCAGTAATAAAACTTACACTTAATTGGAAAACAGATTACAAGCTACCCTACCACCGGACACCTTCCCAGTTTTAAAGAGAGACCCTTTACTTTAGTAAGAGAAGATGCATATCTATCCCAATTAGGAGCCTGCTTTGCTTTGAATATATATATAAGCTTTTCCCGGGCCACTTTCAACCGACCAAAAGGAGAAAAAAGGGTACATAAAAGGGGTAAATATAAGTACTCTCTATTAGATAAATTAAAAGCTTTACTAAATTCGGCAAATGTCTAAAGCCCTTAATCCAGAAAAGCTTCTTTAGAGTCATAAGTATAGGTTCTTCTGTTTTGAAGTTCAGATACATGAAAGCCCTCTTTGAAGGGGTTGCCAATAAGGGGAACGAGAAGTGGTCCAGTCTAAAACGATTTGAGTGCTCTTTGTATTTCCTACCTTAAAAAGTAAGTGAATATATTGCTTGGGTATGCATGAAGATGCCTGTTAAGATCTCTTATCCAGCTTAAGCGCATAACATAAATGAAATTGAGTTGGATTACATTATAAAACTCCTTTAATATTATAAGATAGCTTATAAGTTGAGGATAATATATGTATAAGGCACGGAATCCCTTTTTCTATGGAAATGTCTCCAGAAGCATTTATAGGAGAAAGCGTGAATAACTTGGTTGGGGTAGGTAGGCTTTCATAGAAAACTCATATAGAAGCGCTAGGGGGAGTAATTTCTTGGTAAAGAAGAATCCTAAAAAGGAAAGATTTTCTAAACAAAATCAAATTTCCAGATGAGGGGTGTTGTGTTTGCCTCGTACCGGTTAAGGACTTTTTCAGTCATGTTAAATTTTTAAATACTAAAAACTTTATACTTAGGTTTGAATATTTTTCTTTGTTTGTTTTAACTGGGTTTGTAGAATCACAACTATATACGGATTGACCTCTTTCCGTAATAAGCCCTGGATTTAACATTCGAGAAACTTTTAAAATCCTTCAAATTGTATCTACCAAAAGTACTCGTTTTTTGTTGAAGATCCAGCAGAAAGATAATAGTTAACTTATGATATGGGAATTATAATCAATCACCCTTTAGACTATTCAAGCTTACAAGCAAGGTTATGCTATGAAAAGTAAAGGATTATACAGCTACGCAATCCGCCGGGTATAACCAGGGGGGCTCCTTTAAAAATTACTCTTGCACTTACAATTTATATATTAACAAAGAGGGTGGTTCATACTACGTACTTCCAAAAACTCTATCTGATTCCTTCTTAGATATATAAACTAAGAAATTTCTTAATTTAGTAAAGTCTAAAGTATCGCGCTGGCAAAGCTGGGTTTCTAGTCCTATTGTTTTATAGTTACTTTTTGATACGAATTGGGGTTTAAAACCGGGGTGGCAAAATCGCGATTAATTTTCTGAAATGGACAGGCTTTACGTAGAAAAGCACACGAAAAGGTAACACTTTATTATTTCAAGTCTTTGAAACATCCCACCCGAACTTATTAATATTTTATCATTATATCCGGGGTTTACTTACTCATGACGTTTTCCCGTTGTTATACAGTATAGAAATGAGAGTAACTCATTCTTAAAGAATCGGTATGAAACCCTTTTCTAGGGCCCCTTTTAACTAAACAGGTTTTTGTAATAGATTTCCTCATAAAAACTCTGTAAGTCTTGTCAATGAATCCTTAAGTTTTACAGAAAAGGCTAGCTTATATCTCTCGATCAAACACTGTGTACTAATAAAAAGGATCTCCCGTTTTTAGATTTGTACCGATCCTTGCTTTTTTTAGTTTGACATTTTCTTTAAGTGGGATATCCTTTATAATTCTAATTGTATTTGAAATTACTCCGGTCTTATAAAAGAGCTCTGTTTTAACCATTTAACCAGAAAGATGAGGTTAAAAAACGATCTCTGCTAAAACTTTTGTTAAAACAGATTAGCGGATCCTTTATCCTAGCATATAATTACCTATTTTTCTTGCTCACTCAACAAGGGACAGATCGTTTTAGTTTGTACTTACTTTGTAATAGTAAAGTAGTTCCCTCCCGCAAGATTTGATCTTGGAGCCTTACCGAGTTATACTTGACCTCGCGTATCTTGAGGTTTCACTTGTATCAGATAGTAATCAAAGCAGCCCTTGGTATAAAGTATAAAGATCGGTGACCATCCCTAATTACTTATTTAAAAATAAGAGTGAGTTCGGTGGAAATATGTCTAATGTTAAAGCTTTGAAGTTTTACTTTAAGATCCGGGAATCCCTATAAGTTAATTCTTCTCATCTTCTACATAGAACCTACTAAACCTCTTTATCCTATGTCCTGTTGGTATTTAACCTTGTCCATGCAGCTGCTTTTCCTGGTGCTCTACCGGGTTCAGCTTAAGCTCTGCAAGAGTTTACTGTTTCAGTTACAATCAATCTGTACTCCTAAAAGCTTGCTCTCGTAAGATCAGTTTTTAATTCCAAGACATCTTTATAAATTCTATTTATGTCTCTTGCCTGTTTTTCTAAATGTAAGTTCAATAAATAGATATATATTTTTATAAAGCGCTTCTTCTTATACTAAAAACTTCTCAGTAACCCCAATGACTATATAAAATAAGCGCTTTCTTGCATTAAATTTTACCTGAAAATTTGTCTTAATAAAGTAATGAAATCCTAATAAGATACTGGTTTTTTTATAGTTGAGTTTGATTATATATTCTTTGAATGCTTGTATGTAGAGATTGGAAATAAAAGGGACAACTTAGTAACAAAAAATTTAACGTATTTAGAAAAAAATCTCAGTCATAAATAAGAGAATTGTACCCTCAGTAAGGGTTCTTAGTAAAGTCTTATAAGAGAATGCTACTTCTTAAATCTAAAATGAGTAAACTTAAATTCCTAAACATTTCTTTTTTATTCTTATTCATGTATAAGCTAGATATGCGTTTCTATTACCACAATACAAGTAAAAGGCTCCGCAAGATAAAGACTCTTGCTTTTTATCCTTATATTCTGACGAGTGTATTAAGTTGCATTACCTCGGTTAATTCCTTTTTTTGCAATCTACTTTCTCAAGATTAAAGAAAGTAGGGAATTGCATCTTAACCTTATTCCACGGCGTTTTTCTCATAAATTAATCGAATGGAATTCACTTGGCTAACGCTTTTCGTACCTGGTTTCAATTCTAGTGTTAACATATAGAAATATCCTTTATATCTTTTTATTAATGCCCTTTTTATCCCCAAGCTGGATTCATCAGCAGTGCTAGTAATTAAAGGGTATATAAATTGAACCTACTAGATAGCCAGGAATGACCCGCTTTATAAAGCAAGTTAGGTAGATCCTGGAGAATTCTTTAAGGAGAGCACACTAATAATGTAATAGCACGAAAGACTATAATTATTAAGAGATCTCAGAGCATATAGTAAAAAGAATCAGGATTCACTGTACTTCAGAATTCTCCAGATATAATCTTTTCTTTAAGAGTGTATTTCTGGGTTTTTGCTTGTGATTTCTTTTTATTCTAACCTTCGATAAATAATCGTCTGCCTTTAATATCACCAGAATGGAGTTTTTGTCTTGAATTCAAGTGGTAAAACACCCCGCAATTTTATAACAGTAAATGGTTAAAGTTAACTTAAGTATAGTAAAGTTAACCAAAGAAAAAATCTCAAAAAAATTACCCCGGATCCCCAAATATCTAACATTCTGTTCAATTCCCTACAGATATCACGAACGATAATTAATGTGTGTGTGGGACAGAAAGCTCGTAGTAATTATCTCTTTGAAATCCGTAGTGACTACTCAAAACAAAAAAGGGTACGAGCACCTTATCCAAATACCGAGAGGCTATTGATAGACTCATGTAAGAATATGCCTAAAGACGCCCTAAATTGTCAAGAGTCCAAAAAGGTCTCTATTCATAAGTAGCTTATTCGCTTTCGTACATTTTCTTGGGATATGTATGTAAGCTATCAGTAAAAGAGATTGCGGGGAAGAATCCAACCCTAACCCTAAAATAGAGTTTGTATCAAGAGTCTAAAGGGGAACAAGATTGAAAAAGTCTGAAAGAGAAAAACTTGTTCTTTCAAGGCTTCCTCATGATTGAGTAAAAAATTTCAATTAACTAAACTAAAACGCTTTCAACTAGCAGACAATGACCAATCCTAAAGGGTCACCATGAATATAACCTTATATAAGTAAAGACAAACAAGGGTGATGAAAAGGGCAAAGCCGACTTACCTGAAGCCACGTTATGAGGATAAATATTAAAAGTCTCTATTATATATATATATATTATTTCTTTGGAATCTCTTATTTTAAATCACACAGTAATATAGAACTTAGTAAAGTAGAAAGCTTCCTTGGTAGTACTAACGCTCGAGACCTCACTAGTTTTCGGTACATTATGATACCATAACATTTTAAATTACTGGTGTCTAGCGAAGGGGTCTCAGTTAAACTTTGATTATTTGACCCCTGACTCTTTTTTTCTCTTGAAAACGGAGGACTGCACTCTTGATAAGAAGGATAGCTATGCACTTACTATAAAGTAAGGGTTTTGTTGATCACTATGAATCATTGCAAATTTATAGTAGCAAAACTTTGACTTTAAGGAAGGTAAGTTTTCTTTTGAATAGTGTTGATGCCTAATTTCCTTTTTACAAGGTGTCTATAGAAACAACGAGGGGTCCAGCTTCTCTTTTAGAGTTTACTATGTTTTTTAAACGAAAATTAGTCACGAGGATACCTCAAATCCATTAAATAAGGAAAGAGCGGATCATAGCTAACAAAAGGGAAAAACTCAGTATTTAGGTATCCCCTGATCCGTCCCTCAAGATTAGAATCAAAAAGAATCCGTTTGATTTTCTTGCTAGAATATAAAGACCGGCAACTAGCTGAATGCATTAGAGGACACTTGTAATAAACTCGAGCCTGTATGTATATTATTTAAAGCTTTGCACTTTGTTTAACTGTTATGTGATCAAAGAGACTTATCTAAGAAGCATTTCCAGGGACTACATATCCAAAATACTCTCGGGGTAGCTGTAAACTTCAACCCCAAACCCTGACAATTTCTCGAAATATTATTCCAACCCTTTAAGTAACTTTCAAAATTCTTATCTCTCAGTACTGGTTTTACTAACACCTTGTGTAAACTAGGCTAACTTCTTATAGAATTTACACGGGAGGATCGGCTTTACATATGAATAATCAGGACTAAAAAAGAAGCATAAAATTGGGTTATTGCCTTGTCAAGGGTTGCCCTTCATTTTTAGCAGTTTCCTATTTTGAAATTTATTATACTAGCCCACCTTATCCGCTTTCTAAAGTACCCTTCTAGAAATAAGGAGTTCCTTGGCAAATCCTCCTTTTTAGAGCTAGCTAGGGATTAATCAAGTTATGCTAAATTTTCTAATAAACCCACTTGGCTATATCGAGATCTAGCTTTCGGCACTAAATAAAAAACTTTATAAAGGGACGCAAGAAAAAGCCCGATTCCCTTAAACCATCTTCTCTATTTACTATCCGAGGCACTAAAGAGATTAAAAGGGCGGAACAAGAAACCTTATTATTAATTTCTTTTGTCTTGCCTAATTAGAAGTTCTAGAGTATATCTCGGGCAGCCTCTAAAATTGATATAGAAAAACACATGTTAGGATAGTATTATGATGCCGGTTTAGGAATACAGTATACTCTATAATATTTTTCTTTATAAACTGCGCCTAAAGAGGCTAGTAAAAAAGGGCATAGGGTATCCACTTACTTATAGCTCGGATTAAATTTCTTTTCAAAAATAACGAGACTAGAATTTTATTAATTAATTAATAATTAAAGTTCTCTTAACTGAATATAAGTTTAAGAAATATGGTAAATAATTGCTATCTAGAAACACTAAAACTCTATCTATTAGAAATTCTTGTACTCCCTTATGGGGTAAATATATTCTGATCTGAGTAGCCCTATCTACTATTTATAGGCTTAAAAAATACAAGAGTATGGGGCTCGCGCTATATACTCATAAGCCTCAATTAGGGTATAACCTTATTTTATAGGTTGATGCAAACCTTGCGATAATACTAATTAAACTAATTAAAAGTAACCTGCATTTTGTTCAACCTAATACGAGTACTTCATATATTCAATATATTTACAACTCATATTTTATACCTATTCTTCTGAAGAGCTGTTATAGTCATCTAACCATGTTAGGAAACTCTTGAAAAGATATATTTAACCTTATCTGACTGTGTTCCTCTAGTACTCTTGCTGTATTTTACATCTATCCCTTAAAGTATGAAGAATCCTTTATCTTTTAGATTAAAAAAAGGACTTCACTTTGTTTTTGTTCTTGTCCTGCAAAGACTAAATTATACTTGTAAGTTTAGATTAACTAGTGAGGATCCACTAAATCCAGTATACCGATGATAATTATAGTAAATTAACAAGTGAATAGAAATCTTTTTCTCTTATAAGTTAGGAACATAGCTGTAACGGGGCCGCCGTTGCATTGCAGTTATTTTACTTGGCCCAAGCTAATTGAGTCCAAGTTTCTTTACAATCAGCTCTTTTCTTTCAAATATATAGGTAAAGAAGGGTTATAAGAAATCCCAGTAATATAGAACTCTAAAGTTAAAATATCTTGATTGAAAGTTTTTGTTTTTTGCTGTTACTGAGATTTAGCCGGAACCTTCACTTCAAAGTTTGTCAAGAGCCCATTTAAAATTCTCTTTCGTTTATGGAACTCTTCTGTGTAAAATATTCTAACTTGGATTGTATGAATCTTAATTTAATTTAGAGAAACTCGTTTGACAAATAAGTAATTTTCGTGTAGTTAACAAAACTTAGTATATACGCGCATAAATGAAGATAGGAAATTGGCACCAAAAGGAAAAATTCTGTATATATATATATTCCTTTTTTATATAGAGAACACTCGTAGTCGAAAGAGAAAGTAAAAACAGGCAATTAAAAAGGTCTACCAACGTGTTTGATGTATAGAATTTTAATGTGTCTTCGTTTTAGGGAATAGTTAAAAGTTTTTGTAAGGCGTTGAGTGACTTCCAAATTTCTTAAAAGAATCCTGTTGCTTTGTTCATGAAATATCAAAAGAAATCCTTCTCGAGTAAAAGTACTAAAAACGGATTCCCCACCCACTGCTAATAGCTTTTTATATGAGACCCTATTTAAGTTTGGGTTATATACTCTGGTGGCCATAGGCTAAACTAAGAATAGCTTTCTTTGAGGTATAGAGACTCTGGAAAACAGTCTGTAATAGCATGTAAAAAGTTAGCTTTTTTATCCTTTACCTCAGGTTTCTTTAAACCTTCTTTTAAAGTTTTAGCTGATGAAAATAACTTTGGAGGAACTCCACTCCTCACTCGTAACTTATATAAAATTAATCAGAACTGGGGATACTATCAATGTCAACATTAATTTTATTAACTTACCACTTGGGGGTTATTCTATTTATAAGTTTTAGGGGAGGAGAATACTGCTTTTGTAGGCTTTGTCTTTAAATAATTAAAGCTTGTGTTGGGCTTTTACTTTGCTCATTATGAGCAGTTAAGTAAGAATAATTCGGCTATAAGTTACCATTAGAAGATATCCTTTTATAATAAGCAGCAGTGCTATTTACTAATTTTTATATTCTCTTTTAATTAGCAGAATTCTTGAGTTGAAGCTTTTGCTGGGCTAGCGACACCTGGGTTATACGAAAGTATGGAAACTCTTTTCATTTTATACCACTAAAACACGCTTTTGAACTTTAGAGTATACCTTTTCCAATTCTAGTGGCCTTACCTGCAGTTTTTTCTAGTAACTTTTATGTATAACTAGAACTAATTTCTATTTAATTCAAAAAACCCTCAGAAACGAATCTTTATCAATAAAAGCTCCTCCTTTGGTATATTTGAACTTCGGAGACATTGGCTTCTTGTACACTTTTTATTTGCAAGGGTACTTCTTTTTTTTAGAGTAATAAAAGATCCCCAGCATATTTAGATTAGAATCGATAGGTCCTTTTATTACTAACCGGTCCCTTCAATTTCAATGCCTATCGATCATAAGAGTAAACCCGTTTAGTAAAACATAAAAAATCTTTCTTGTCTCCTGGGTTCAGATTCCCACCCCAAAAAGCGTAAGGTAGAAAAGTAATAAGCAATATTAAGGGGGCAGCTACGCTTTAGACAAAGCTGAGAGTTCATGGGACCTCTTGATACGAGATTTGTAACTAAACTAACACTTACTAAGCAAGTCTGGTCACAACTGGAAATCCTAAACGCCGATTTTTTAGAATTAGCAATTCTTTAGAATCAAGATCACTGTGAAAATAATCAATTTACTACATTTTAGTCTATCTCTTCTAGAGAAAACCTTGCGAGGGCATTTGACTCAAACTGAAATATAAGTAAAGACAAGAAGGCTCCAGTTGAGCTTTTCTTAGCATGCTTTGGTTTGTGTAGTTAGTGTAAATGCTACTTGAAAAAACTATTATAGTGATAAACTAAAGCTCATCAATGTTAGAATAATATATCACGACTACGATCAGAGACTATCGAACATAGAGTCAAAACAGGGATATCTTACAACGAAAACAGGCAGAACTCTCTTTCAAAAGTACTAATAATGTAATATAGAAAGTAGCTAAATAGGGGCTTAAAAGCAATAGACTAGAGACCCCCACTCAGAAAACCCGTTATTCTTATATAAGCCCCAAAAGACAAAGGCCTGTAAGAGTGCAGGTCTAGCTCCAAAGACAGGTGTAGCTGTTAAGAAAGCAGATATTCTGAGTAAAAAACTAGATTTAGTATGATTGATAATCTTCTTGGTCTAGTAGTACTGATGGTAAGAACACTTAATAATAGGATAGTTTATTTCTCCGGGTTCCTGACAAGGCAAACTAAAAGTTTTTAATCTAAGGTTCCCACTTGTTAGCTACCTTTTTTTTTATTAATCTTGGTGGTATACATCTTTAGGTTCCACTCCCCATTCTATATATAATTGACTAGACGGTAAAATCCTATGGAACAAAATTCTTGTAACTTAATCGACAGCTTGACTTGACAAAAGTTCTTTACAAATATTACAAAAATAGAAAATACATCAATGAGTTTCCTTAGTCAAAGTACTCGGTAGGGACCTCTCTAATACACGAGTTCCTAGAGGCCCGCAGAGATGAAGAGGGGATTATTCTTAACTCAATTCATTTTAGAAGTCCAGTAATAAAAAGAGCAACTTCCATCAATAATAGAGATATTTTACTTAGTCCCTTGCGAAAAAGCTAGTACTAGTCATGGATTCAAGGGGCTCCAAGCATATTTATTTACATTATGAAATTCTTAGGTGGAAATTCCTTTCTAAGGGACCCGTCTCAGCAAGGATGTTTGTTATCGAAACGGAGGAAAACTGATTTAAAGCAAAAAAGAGATCCCAATCTTGTGTAACTTGTGTAATTAAAGGACTACTCCTACCGAAAGTTTACCTACTATGAACAAACTCTTGTTCTTTGGAAAACACCTTGGATTCGTTACAAGAATCTCCCTAGCTACAATTTAGACGAAGAAGGAGACCCTTCTCTTACGTAAATCTTTTTATTCCTCTTAAATTTCAGATTCAATAAAAACAGCATTCTTTATAGAATTAGTAGTAGTTATCCCTACGTGTTGATAGAAAGAGGAACTAAGATGGATATAAAAAATTTACTACTCGTACGTGTGTTACTAGTATTCTAAAAATGCACTATGCTATTGAAATTACTTCGTGAGTTATTCCTTGATAAAGACGACTCAAAATTGTTAGGGACAGAGGCTTTCTTTGGGATATTCAGATGGGTAATTAAATTAGGGTAACCCTTATTCTACTATTAAAAGTGAATAATCTTTAGCTTTTATTAGGGAAGCTCTTAGAATTCTGGGTGTTACATGAGATTCCTAGTTATGTCCCAAGGTTACTAAAAAGTAATCACGTATATGGAAAGTAGTTAAATTTGGGTTGGTAGAGCATGCGGCTTGTCACCCAACAGGCGTAGGTTCAAATCGAATAATAGGTAGACTGCCTGGAGTTTTCAGTATGAGCTTGTGGATTTTTCATCTTTACCCTGCATGTTATTAAGAGGTAGCCAAGGTCAGTGTTTACGACTCCTAAAGGGTCCCGCTAAACCTACTTACTCCATACTTTACTTTAGGTTTTATTTCTTCAAAGATTAGTAAATAAAGGTATCCAAAGCTAAGTCGAGATACTTAGTTAAGTAAGAATATGAGATCTAAGAATAGGAATTAAAAAAAGAATACTAAATAGCTAAGCTAAGAATTTACAGATATAGGACAGTATCAATAGCTCCATGTTATTCATTTGTTAACGAAGCGGTTTCCGTGGGTTCGAATATTTTCTACTGGCACAAATAGTAGGAACATCTCGTCGGCTATCTAAAGAATCACTAAGGTAAGGAGATTTATTCTTACCTATAAATAGTTTTGTTAGCTACTCCTATCTATATCATGTAGTATAGTATTTTCGTACTGACATTCCTTCAAATCTCGTTTTTAAAAAGCCATGCAGCTAAGGTCCTAACTATCTCACTAAAGTCTTAATAAGCCCTTTTTAAAGGTAAAAGGTGGGCCCCGAAATTCCCTATTCGTGGGATGGCCTAAATGCGGAGGGATTCAAAATATTCTTATTTATTCGCGTCTATTCGTATTTATGACCTAATATTCCCATCACTAGAATCTAAAATTTATACTGTGATAAATTTGTAAAGATATCGTTCATAGCTAATTTTTATTCTATAGGATCCAATTTTGGGAGTGTGCAAGTACTGGCAACAAGAGTGTCATAAAAAGCTACTTGATTTGTATTCTAAAAAAGCCAAAACCAAACAACAGACAATAATAGCTATTAACTTTAAAAACCAAGGGAACCCTTTTCAAAGGGGATGTTTAATATACAAGTAGGAACTCGCTAAGAATGCTTCTTACGAAAACCATATTAAAACGAGATTACCCCGAGCCTTTTTTTTTAGAATGAGCCCTATAATTAATACTATAAAATTAATGTAAGTGGTTACTCCCGGATAACAAAAAGCATATAAAAGAGATTTAGCTTGCTTTGATGGAATTGTGAGATTCAGAAAAGATTTCTTTCGGACAATTCGTGGAAACCATTAAGTTTATGTTTTGATGTATAAAAGCGTTTATGCGTAAGTCAGATAACAGGAATCCTGAAGAATGTTCTCTAATTTCAATCGCTAGTAAGCAAAGCAGAATTAGTATAAGAAGTCTATATCTAGGTTGGATACTCCATAAAACTGGACTGACCAAGGAAATCGGCTTTCAAAGGGTACTCATGATAGTAAGAACTATACTGCTAGGCAAAGGCTAAAGACCAAGGAAGGTTCAGTGTTAAAGACTTGAAAAGATCTAAAACCAATGCAAACATCTGAAGAAACTCAGTTTGAACAAAGCCTATAAAAGTTTTGGTTTTGAACTAAGATTACTCTTTAATCGGAATGGGACAAATGGGCCCTAATACCATCCTGAGGGTGAGGGTTTGCTTTTTTGTGGGTTTGTCCTTTAATGATCTACTTAAATATGTCTTTCTATTCCAATTTATTTACTCCGAAGCAAAAAGAGTATACCGGGTAGACAAGGTTTAGATAGAATTGTCACTTATCTAAGAGTTCCTGTTATATTTTAACAAGCTCTAACCTAAAGAATTCCAGGGATTTTTTAATGTTAATCTTGCTATTCAACTCGCTAGTTAAGTAATTCAATACACTAAGCTTTTCTTTATTTTATAGTGTTACAAATCTCTTAATATAAAAGGGCCCTATTTAGTAACACAGAACTCTAATATTAATTCTCTGGGACTCTACCCAACCCAAATATAAGAAATGACTAAAAAAGAACTTACCTGCTAGTAGATGCTTACCTTCAGTATTTTTAGTGTAGAAATGCCTCTGCCCCCTTATTACTAGTTTGACTTTGTAAAAAATTAAGAAAATTCTACGAGTATCCATTTCTATAATTAAATATATAAATTCCGATTTTAGTAATCTTTTGCTTTGCTCCAAGATTATATATTATTAGTTAGCTTGACTGGTTGAAATCGCTTAGATAGAAAAATCCCTGACTGAAAAAGCACTTTACCTGTCTATAAAAACCCTAGGATTAGCTACAAAGATAGAAATTTAATACGGAAACTTTTGGAATTCTAGGAAATTAGACTTGAATAATTATAATTAAAAAATAGAGTTATGAGATTGTTAAATAAACCCTAGAATTCTCCTGGCATCCTTGGATTATAACCGCAAAAAATGGCAGGTTCAAGTCCGGTAAATGGATTTAGAAGTGCCCCGCTTGCATGCTAGCTTCATAAAAAAGAATTCTATACAATAGGGGTTAAAGTTAAGGAAATAGGGTATGAAATTATATTAATTAACGCGTGTTCTTTATCTAATTTCAAGATTGTAAAATAGCCAGTTAAACGGCAAGATAAGCTTCTACTTAACTTACTAAACCTGGTATTTACAGGCTATCCTTATGCGGGATACCTTTTTATTTTTACTTAGTATTGGTTCTTGAATAAAAAAGTATAATACGAGTCGACTCGAACCAACGGCATCTGATCACTTGTTGCCTTGCTCTACCATTTGTAAAAGTAAGACCAAATACTCAATAAGGGGCCTCCTTAAAAATCGTAAAACAGTATATTTATTATCTAATTGAGAGGTATCGTGGTGAAGCGCGGATAAAACAAACCCATAAGAAATTAAATATACATACAAAAATTCCATATCTTTATTTACCTTAATCGGGCTGCTTTTTCATTTTGGACTCCCTTAAATTAAACTCGAGAAGGAATATATTATTAGTCAAGCGCCCATTTGCTATAATTAAAGTTTGAGACTCATGCTTTCCTTGCTTATTAGCACGTAGAGGATAGAGCCTTAGAGAGATTGGATTATACATCTCCCGACCAGAACGTAGTGAGAGAGGGTAATGCAGAAAGTCAATTTAAAAGGATTCTTAGGTTTAGATGAGTAATTTTGAGGACAATACTAGTTTACCGAGAATTCTCCTAGGTTTTTGTTAATAGTCGATGGCAAGAGGCTTAGAGTCTTTTTTAGTTATATGTTTATGTTATGAAATCTCTTAAATACGAACCTTTTTCCACGAATCGAATTTATATAATTTTAAGGATAAAAGGGATTTAGACTTGATAGGAATACCCTATATAAAATAAAACCCCACAAAGTAGGCATTTTACTGTCTACTATTCTTATGTTTTTTATCAAAGTATGCCCTTGTTTGTGCAATTTCTAGTATTAATCTAGATGTTTTACAACGTTACTGTAAAAAGTAAGAAACTCTAAATTGATAGGAGTTCCGTTGTTTAAACTCAGCCAAAAAAAGCCTTAACCTTTTTTAGGTAAATCTGAGGCAGTATTACGGATTTTAAGTAGAAGTTTAGATTTGTTATTAGAATCTTTCCGAAGTAGAAGCTTTTACTAAACAGAGGTACGAAGTAAAGTCTAAATAAAAAGAGGAAGAAAGTTATAGCTCTGAAGAGAAGAGGAAGTCTCTAAGCTAAAGCTTACCTTGTCAATCTAGTCCAGAATGAAAGAGAGTGTATCACAATCGCCATGATCAATTAATTGACCAGACTCCTTACTAAAGCAGTGTTGAAATACATATTAAAACAAAGTCTAACAAAGTTTTCTTAATTAGTATTGCTAAGTAATGACATCCATTTGCAGTACGATAATTACAAGGTTTTCTGGGATTTGAGATTAGAATAACTGACCTGTTCCTTTTCTCGGGATTGGTATCAAGGAGCTCCATTCAAAGACCAATAATTTTTTTGTATCATATATCCCAAAGACATCTAGGAACTTCAGTTTACTTTTTTAAGGGTAGGAAACTTTTATACACAGGTATACGCTTCAGGATCGCTTTACACTAATTCTTGAAGCAGATTGAAATCTCAGATTTAGGGTTAACGCTTCCTTCAATTTTATAGTAATTCTTTGTTTTATAATCTAATATAGTAAGATTCAAATTACTCCTTAAAAGTTATACAAATATAAGGAGTCCTCAAGGAAAAAGTTTGTATATAGATATTTAGGATCTTTTTTTGTTTAGCAGGGGCCCGCTGTGAAGCGGAATTCTATATTATATTATTGTGAGGGCAAAAGCCTACCTATCAATAAGTGGTTTTTGATAAAAAAGAGAATACGAAGCAAAGTCTATATCAAACCCTTGTGTTGGTAATAAGATGCAGTAAAGCAATAAAGTAGTCAATCATTTCTTATTATTTTTTAAAGAGAAGTTATAAAGTTTGTTCCTTTTAATTTGAATCGAACGAACAGAATTAACTACACGCGGACTGCTTACAATACAAGTAGAATAGTCTCGACTAAGACAAGATTTGTATTACCTAAAAGGGGGATATCTCAGGTTAAGGCTTGAAAACTTGGTAGAGCAATACGTACAAGGTTCAAGACCTCTTGATAGAAGGAAAATAGGCAAGATTTATCTTGGAATGAATGACTTACAGATTTGCTCAAAGAAGAATATTCTAGGGAGGTGCTGCCTTCTTTACTGTAAAACTGTAAGGGCGCTTGCCAAGTTTTGGTTTAAATAATATGCAATTTGTCTCACTTCTTTGGACGAAAGATTTTTTCAGTAGCTTTGCTTGATTAATTGGCTCTCTCTTGGGATCCCTTCTATTTACTTTAATCTATGTTATCAAATAAGATTTCAAATACCACACCTGTAACTTTATTTTATCAGTCTTTTTATCTAATAAGACTTCTTTATTGACAAGAAATTTTCTTAGAAAGCTTCCCAAAACCCAGATTATTTGAGTTTCTCTTTTTTTCCTACACCATAAACTTCTAAACGCCTTGCTTTTGTTTTATACCTATTCTGTGTCTTATTCAGTATAGGATTTAGAGTTATTTATATGATAAGGTCTCTCAGCATCGATAATAAAGTAATAAGTATTTCTTGTGAATAGTCTTGTATCTATACCAAGCAAGGAGCCTCTTTAAGACAAGTACGTGCGCTAAAGTAATCCTCCTTTTCGATTATGTATTTCGAACCTTGCTAAATATTTGGAATTACCTTTACTTATTACGTAACAACTAAGGGAACCCTTTAGATTGTAATGGATATGCTAATCCGTCCCTTCTTAAGTACTCAGATTAATAACTCGTTTTTTTGATAAAAATATATCCAGAAATTGACTGATTTAAAAAGGGTCTCCTATTTAGATTTATAGAAATAAAGAAAGTTGTTTTAAGTAAGAATGGTAGATAGATAACCTAGTTAGAGCCTAGAACTAAGGATATGTAGGTCAGTGGTTCGAATTCTGTTACCCTAAATTCTACAACTAGCACCCGCGGGTTGATAATATATACCCCCTTAGTAAACTGCCAGGTAAGATCGCAAAAGCGAGCCAGCTAAAAAACTTGTTATTGATTGCTTTTGCTTTCAAGAAAAGAGTTAGACTAAGCTACTTGTTAGGGACAGCATGAGGATTAAGTATAAAGTTTTCTGGTATCGTTTTTCGGGGTAAACTCTTTAACAATTACTGATGAAACAATTTGAACTACATAAGCCTAGAGATAAGGAATTCCTTTTTATTGTTTACTGAATACTACCTTTCTTATTTGATTTGAATTTTTTCAAGATCATTTTAAAAGTTCGGGGCTTTTCTTTTATAGTCGTAGAACAAAATTACGCTATCAAGAATTAGTTAACAAACTTGATTTTTACAGTCCAGGTAACAGGGCCCCAGCACGGGATTTCCGCTTACTAAATTTTTAAGAGTACAACCTTATAGAAGCGATTCTAAGTCCCGTTATCGAATTCGAATTAAACTTTATTCATACCTAGTCGGTAAAAATTACCAAAACCCTTTTTCAAAACTTACTTATTCTCGAGACTAGCACACAAATTTTGAAAGGTTTCGTAGTGACTGGGTCCTTACTCCTTAATGTCGAGGCTTTAGCAGCTCCCGAGAACCCTGCTTCTCTAAAGGCATGATTAAGAGACGTACTCCTAACTTAGTTAAGTAAAATCCTTGTTCCTACAATTTCCTTAGATCAATGAAAACTTCGGTATACCACCTAAGAGACAAACTCTTGAGAATACCTTAGCCTAGCCTTGGTTGCACTTGTAAATATATTAATTACCCGTACTTACAACGAAAACCTCTTTGAGGAGGGAGCAATCCTTTATTATTACGGACTTCAGACCCGCTTTTACTAAGTTACGAGAACTTTACATTTTATAGAGTTTCGAGTTTTAGGAATGAAATCACTTAAATAAATAGAGTATACTCTCTTTAAGCATTAACATATTCTCGTTGGGCAAGCAGTAGTCAATCAATGAGAGCAAACCTTCCTTATAGCCACCAATCGCTTACTCGCTTTCTTTCTTTATAGCTAGACCTGTACTCTGCAGCTTACTCTATATCTTGGTAGCTTTCTTTGTACCTTTACATCCCTAAGTCTTTTTGTTTTAGACAAGAGCTCATTCTAAATTTCTTTAG
>JAYMTA010000026.1:0-75966 GCA_036897625.1 Pelargonium cotyledonis
AAGGAGAAAAGTCCTTGTTTCTAGACTTCCGTCTATTTTCCCTTGGTTTTGGGATTGTTGAGGTATGACCCTTAGTTTTCTAGTTTTCTATCAGTTTAGGAATATATTAGGTCTGGTCTCGAAGTTCTAGTTTAGTAAAGAAGATATTGCATTCCGGTTTTCTTGCTCTGTTTTATCCCTTGGCATTTCTCACAGGATCCCTTTGATTCCTACTACTTTAGCACCCTGGTTCTAGAGGAGGATATCGGCCGTAAGAATTATAGCTGCATCCGTTTAGAGCTCGAGAATTCTTTTAGGATTCTTCTATATATATCTATATAGGAATGTTACTCGTAACCTTCTATACTAGGGACCTTCTCTAAGTAAAAATCCATTAAGTATTAATGCAATAATCCATAAGAAATATGGTTGAATAGGAAATGAAAAGCACCTTGAAAGGGAATCTAAGGTACTCTAAAGGGGTCTTTCCAAGAGCTTGAAAATAGATATTGTAATTAGAAATCCCGTATTGTTTAAATTAGTAAAACAAAGATCTTACTTTGATGACTCTATAGTTTATGAAGGATGTCACTTTTGAGTCTACTCTTCTATAATCAAAGGAAATTGCAGCGTTGATAGACATATACTTTACTTCTTTTCGGTCTCTACAGAATACAAATATTGAGTGGTTAGAAATAATAAATAACGCATATAATAGTAGAAAAATGTTCTACTCGGAAAAATACTATAATATAAGATTTTCCTTAAGGAAATACATGACACCCAATAACTCAAGTATTGAACTTAATTCAGAATATCTATTCTCCTTTTACACGGATGTTACTAAGTGTCCAGGAAAGCAGCAGTTTTTAGTCAGTCTATTCCTAAGAATAGTATCTTAATAATAGGTATCTTACCCTGGATAGTAATGCGCAATAGTAGCTATCCTATCGACTAATTCTAAGCAGTAATTCTCAGCTAACTTTCCGCCGAAGAAATATACACAAGAAAAGCCCACTAAGAAAAAGACCTCTTGTTAAATCTCCCCAAGCAGGATTTGAACCCTCGATTTTAAGTAATTAAAACCTTTGCACGTCAATAACTAAAGGATCCTACTATTTTTTGAATAGAACAATCCTTATAATCTAAACTTATATTATACAAGCGATTCTATTACATACCTTTCTTGTAGTTAAACCTGAATCAACTTAGTCACTCAAGGGAACCAAGAAAGTAACTCGTGTCACTTTACTTTCACATAAGCATGCGGGAAACTTTTACCCTACTTCTTAAAGATTTTCTCTTACTTCAGATAAAAAGAGTAGTCAACTCTGGGTTGAGAATCTTTCTTTTTCCTTACTGGGATATAATGAGGAACGCTTTTTTTCTGTTAAAATGAGTCAAGATGGGAGATGCCTGAAGCCTGAGACTAAGGAATTGTTCTAAAGGACCGGTGAATTATTCATGAAAATTGGCTTTATCGTTCTGTACACTAGTCCGTTTTCTGTTTTCTCAGGCAGACCACTAGCAATTATCCTCTTTTATTAATTTTCTTTCTAAACGCTTTAGAGCGCTCTAGTTAAGATATAGAATTCTGTGTTTTTATAAGTATTTCGTTCGATCTGGAAAAAAAGAAGCATTGTCTTATCCAACCGGTTTCTCACGCTAAATAGGGGATCCTTGTGCCTTAAACCTTAATAGATTGGACTACTCTACTTAGTTTTTATTAATTTCTTAATCAAGTTAAAGTAATAAAGCTTAAAACTCCTTGAAGAAAGTCCCACTATGTTCTTTACTCTAAACGCAATCACTACGGTAAACACAAAATATTGGGAGACAATACTAAGGTAGGCCACTCTTAATAGTAACAAAGAGTAGAAAAGTAGGTTACTTTCGATTCCAATCTAGAGAGACCTTAGAAAAAAGATTATCTTAGCTTAGGCTTATTCGGATGATTCGGCACTTAAAGAATTTACTTTATTACTTCTTCTAAGAGTACCCCTGGTTATTTGTCGAAATGCGGGAATACGGCTATTTCATTTATTTAGGACAAGCCTGACCTTTGTTGGCTTAAGCACTATGGAGAGCTGGCGGTAATAAGAGATTAAAAGACTTTAGAGTAAAGAATCAACGAATATACAAAAAAGAGCTCTTTTGCAAAAGTATCCGGTTTAAAAGGCACTCTTTCTTGAAAAAGCCTCTTTCCTTTTAGAGAGGACTTTGGCCTGATTCGAACCCTTGGCATTCGCCTTGACGACTCGTTGTTCTAACCTCATTTTAAATGCGGGAGTTATTCGATTGATATGGCATTTTTCCCCATTTGCTATAAATTATTCTTATCTTACTTTGCTATCGCTTACTAAATTTATATAAACCACAAATCTTATATAAAGTAATTTTAACTGATGCTATTTAACTTGAATTATGGAGTTCTCGGTAAAATAGGCAGTATTAGCTTGTCTTATTCCAATCTCTTACACCAGTCGCTTCTCTTATCCGGGATAATCTCTTATACTTGTATTCTTAACTTTAAGATCTTTTATGCCTTTTGATAAGATTGTGAAAGAATCCTTTTCTTTGTAGGATTAGAGTACTTTTTAATGTTTTTTGCAGATAAGTTTTTCTTTATATAATAGCAAAGGCTTTTGTGCTAATCTCGAGATTGGGTGAGAATCCCGACCAAAATGGCATGAGTTTGCCTGGAGGATTCTCTATATGATTTGATAAAGTGGGGCTGCGAACTTCAAACTAGCAAGCCTTGGCTAACCGATGGAATTGGTCATCGTATGCGCCCCATACTCATTAAAAATAATAAAATGAATACATAATTTATGTATTAGGAACACATAATATAAGCAAACTCAGATAGATATAAAGGGAGGGTGAAAAGTACGACCTAATCGAGTCATAAAAAGATTTATAGTAAAGATCGGGGTTTTTAGTAAGGCATCAACAGAAGCAGCCATCTTGAACAAGGGTTTTATTACCTGCGTATCTGGATTTATCTAGTTTGTGATGTTTCGTTAATTAGCACACTTAGGAAATTCATACCTGGAGTAGATCCTTTTATTATAACCTGGATTTGTTCTTAATCTTTGAGATACGGCGTTTATGCTAGCTGTTACTGTGCCGAAAAACCTAGTTGAGGATAATCACAGTAATTGGCTGCCCTTATAAATGTACTGATTTCTATTGGATCCGGGAAAAGTAGAAGTGGGGGAAAAAGTTACTAAGCCAACTCTTCATGAGCAAAGGCAATCCCCTTTTTGACATATTCCTCTCCACGATTTAGGCTTATTTCAACAGTTAAGAGACCTGTCTAAAGGTTTTGGAGACTTCTCTCGAGTTGCTACCCCGTGTAGGTTTACTGTAAATTAGATTAGACTCCAACCAAAGTCGTTTTCAAAAAGTTAGGATTAAGTATAGCTTTTCAACTCTCTAATGGCAACTAATAAATTATACCTTGCTGAATTTCAATAAAGAATGTAGGACCGCCTTACCAACCTTGAAATAATTCCAAATTAAAAGGATTTCTAGTTCTGTTTAAACTAAGACGAATACCCTCTTCCCTGTTAAGAGATCTATACCTTCTACACACCTTTTTATAAGAGCTCTAATAACTCTCTTGCTAGCCGTACTCTTCTGGCACCCCCCCCCCTAACCAGTCTTACTTAAAAGGAAACCTTTAACTTTAAAACTTCAGGAATTAAAGGATAAACTCTGATATGACACAATTTATAGTCAATACTTTCAATAGAAAACCCGCTTCTCCAAAGGATTTAAGGAACCCCCTTACTCAGTTACTTAGTTTAATACCTTGTTCAATAAACTTGTAATTCAAATTTCCTTGATCCAAACGCTCTGATACTTCCCAGTTTTTTTAGTGTTTACCTAAAAAAAGATGAAACACTAAGGACCCGACTTCACAAAACTTGAAATGCAAAATGAGAATTACTATTAAACCGGTAAAGTCCAGAAAAATTCCCTTGTTACTACTTTATTCACTGGAAACCCTAGAAACAAAGGAACACAAAAGTATCCCATTTATCTATACCACCAACTTCTTATTACCTTGTTTTCTTATTCTGTATCAGTATTCCCATCCTCTTAGCTAGACCTGCTTCTTACTCTTAACAATACTTCTACTTTAGTCTTAATATTAATACCTATCTTCCTTTAGTACTATTCTTGTTAAGAAAGGACCCGCTATTTCGCATATACTCAGTAACCTTCCCACATTAGTTTTGAAACTTTTCTTACTAGAATTCTTATACCTTAGAAAAATTATCGACTTATTTCTTCTAGTTATAGTATATTTACTTAACTTATATAGAAAATACCTGATTAAGAAAATAAAGTGCTACCCTACTTTCCTAGATTCAGGCCCTTTAGCATTACCCCCGTTCAGTAAACAAAACCCCCTATATTAGAGTTAAAGCCCTTCCAACTGAACTAGGAAACATAGCTTACTTGTTAAAGAGGATTTCTTTTCGAGGTCGGTTTCCTTAAAAACCTAAATTATTTATTTAAAGGGTAGCAATTAGTTTAGTAAAAGCTAGTAGATAGTAATGTATAACGGGGTTGGTAAGCGGTACTTCGAACAGTTTTCCTTAGTCTAATAGAGAGACTTCGGTTCTATAGAGAGGGTAGTACTTATTTAAAAAGACAAAGGTTTTTCAAATATTAAGAAATAGAAAAGACATCCTGGGGTTTTCAACAGTATCGGAAACTAAGAAAGCTTTTTGGTTCCTTATCCGAGTAATTGCTAAGGACTTACCCTTAAAGCTGGCTTAAATTCTATTTAATAGTACAAAAGAAATTTTAGGTTCATGCTTCCTGTTTATAGAATTCTGAATCTTGTTTCCAGTATTAGACTTGTAAACTTATACTAGACTTTGCAACCTTTCACAGTGAGAGGGTCTATTAGCTAATAAGATGTAATAAGCCACCTCTCCGCAGTCCTGGAGTGCTTTTTGCCTACTGCTTAATTTAAGGTTATGAACTTAAGAAAGTGTATGAAATCGGCCTTAAAAAGTCTACGCCTATCTAGGTTATATCATATAAATTCCTAAAAAGGGTGGCATGTGGATACCTTAGCGAAAAAACGAATTCAATTCTCAGATAGGATAGACAAAAGCTGCTCTTTCTTATAGATAGTTTAGTACTTTTCTAAACAAGGATTCCTTAATTTAACTCTGTCCGGCTAGTATAGGCAGGTATACGTACTATGTCTAAACTTAGGTAGTTGGACCCACAAGTTTCTAGTTGTTTTATAAACTAAATTAGGTGATCGCATTTCTCATACTTTTGATTCTTATATGACGGTTATTCCAGATAGTAACTATAAAAAAAAAAAGGGATTGTTGTCTTTGATGTAGTAAAAAGTACTTTGTCTCAACTATAAGGCTAATCTACCAGGCTTGTTCTTTCAAATTCTGAGGCTTGTTTCGGTTTGATTGCCTTACCCCCTTATAAGCCACAAAGAAAGTTGTCTACCTGAATCTAAAATTTAAGTTTGTATGATTAAAAAAAGGAATCTAGGGTCTTAAAAAGACTAAAAAGGAGCGGCCTTAATAATGTATCAGAGAGATTATTAAAGAATCCAAGCTTGGGATCTCAGGCAAGATTCTTTTTTAAGCAAATTTTATTAAAAGGTTATATAATAAAGCTACTTTTTTTAGACTAAGTATCCGAAACCAAGAACTTATATCCCACTCTTGAGAGCCAGGGCCCCTTATAAACACTAGTAATTTCCTAGCTTTTTATAAAAAAGAGAGCTCTTCTTTAACAATATCTTAAATCCCCGAAATATAAACTCATAGCAAAGTAATTAATTGCTTAGTTAAGGAAGTTCCTGGATTCCAAATAGCAAAACACTTAGGACAATCCTAATGTAGTAATGATATAACCCAGCGTCAAAAGTATAGTAAAGTACGGAGTCCCGGACCTGTTAATTTTTAAAAACCTTTCTTTTAACTCACTAAAATCTAAGAAAATCACAGATTGGTAAATTTCGAAGACAAAAAGCTTGGTTGTCTAAATATTAAGTATTTTCAAAAAGTTTGATACTTTAGAATTTATTATATAATGCTTTACTGTTATATCCTGATAACACCGATTCCTAGGATTCCATGTAATCAAAGGTAAAAGAGCTCCACTTGGCCTGAAAAAACAAGGGATTTTGGTGCTTCTGATCTGATACCTTGGGCGGATTCCTTTGGGGCAGGTAAAGGCTTCAAACCTAACTGGACTTAGAAGATGAAAGTTCGAGGTGGTTGAGTAGCAACTTAGGGCCATATATTCTTACATAGATAATCAGATCTAAATGAAATGGAAGATAAGTTTTTGTCTTTATATCTTGTTGTAGGACTTGGTAAAAACCAGAAAGAAGTTTCTTTTTAGTACAACTCGTAGAAGTTAGAGGTTCGGTGAGTCGGTATTGATCCATAACTTAATATATTTTGAATTATGAATACTGCCTTTTGATTGGCGTTTAGTCTGAATGAAGTACCTAGTACTAATACTTGCATCTCACAACCAAAACATAGTTGCTGTCCCCTAGAATTTGATTACATTTAAGAGCATTTGTTCTCCTTTAGTTGATCTACTGCGTACTCATATTATAAGCTAACAAGATATACAACCACTGTTCTTTTGTTCCTTATTTGAGTTTTGTTGCTTTCGAAAGATCAACCCATTTTTATTAGGACAAGTTTAAAACCCAAGTCAGATTAAAGCTTATTTGTAAAAACAGAGAAGTAAGACAAGGCAGCCTTCAATTAAACCTTAGGCCCTCCTTTATATTTGAAGAGCCCTACTAAAAAGGTGCTTTAAAGTAAGATATTATGCATCTGATTTTTCTTTGAGATAAAGTATGCACAAGATATAGTGTTGGTTCTAATCACCAGGTGCTCTTGTCAAGACGGCCATTACAAAAGGATGAACGTAATTCTTATTTAAAAGGTACGATAGAATCACGTAGATAAATAACCTAGAAATACAATTACAACTTCTTCAGAAACTCCTATGGTCGACAAATCAAGATAGGTGTACATAAATAAAAATGTAAGTAGAAGAACTCGGGCATTCCCTAAGAGATAAACTGGATATAACTGATGTCACCTAACCTTGGATTGCTCCTATAATAATTAGGCAAAACAAAAAAAACAATTACTGGCTACCTAAACTAAAGAAAAAGACATTCTAGATATAAACTTTGGCATTGTTTGATTTAATATGGATTCCAGATTTCTCAGCCTTTTGAAACTTTTTGCTTCATTTTGACTAAGAGTTCTGCTATAGGAGCTGGTAATTCCTAAAAAGAGAAAGAGGAGGGACTCCAAAATTGTCTATGGATTTCACCACTTTATCTATCTCAACTTAAAAAGAGGTTTCACCTATGTATCCTCCTCCATTCAAAAAGGATACGAAATTGACAGGAGGTCTCACTTGTATGAAACCCGGAAACCCACGGAAGTATCTTGGCTAGCACTTTTTCTGGTTTGGTTTTTTTGTTAGGTCCCAGGAAGAAAGGATGGCAACCACAGACAAGAGCGAGTTAAGTTTCTCCTTAGTGCCGATCATATAATAAAGAGGGCTCACAGTACTACTCCGACACCCCTGTAGAGTTTAGAGAGGGATTTTTATCTATAGGACACACGGCTTTAGCCTACCTGACGAGAAGATTACGAAGTAAATACGAATAGGATCAGAGGTTATACGAAGTAGAATTAGAGTGAGTGTGAAGAAATTTTCTTTACTGAGTTGAGAAATATAGCAGCTATAAAGACAAAGATTCCTAAGAAAGCTCTCAGGATACATATAGCTCTGAAGAGTAAGAAAGGTATACAGTAACAAGTGAATACTAGGGTTACAGCTCTGGAGAAAGGTTAAGGAGTTGTTTGTTCCTCTGTTTCAAGTTTATAATTCCAGATAAGGATTAAGCTATAGTTTTCATTTTAAGTAAGGGAGTAGTATAGATTATGTGGCCAGTACCCAAAATTGTACTAGGTTTTTTTTGGTAAGAGTAAGTAATAAAGAACTAAAGGAATTGGGAAGTCTATTTGTAGCTTCTAGGAACCCCGGAGCAAAGACTATATAGTAAAAATATAGAATATTAGTTTTTTACTAGGCATCTCTGGTCACTAGTGATTTCAAGTCCCTATTTTTCAGTCTTTTGAAGGTCTTTACTATAAGTGTAATATCTAATAGTGCTCTTTTTCTTTTCCTAAATTTTTTGGTTAAAGCAGCTGGGTAACTGTTAAAGTAAAGAGTTGCCTGTTCCTTTGTTTTTCGGTTTCTGAGTATTTTTCGAGATAATAAAAAGAAGTTAAGGTAGAAGTCAAGTGAAAGCCCTTTTCCCGATGTTGAGGTATTCTTGTTCTCGATCTGAAATACTCTCCTGCACTACCCTTCTTCGGATGCCTCCAGTCGGGTACAAGAAACATTACAATACCCTATAGGGTTTCTTTCCTCTATACTATTATGGTGCTAGCTGCAAAGAAAAGAATAAGGAGGAATACACCTTAACATTAACAAGTAATAAAATCTAGTCCTATCTATTACATACATATGTAACTAATAATCATCGAATGACTTTCTATAACTACCCTAAAAGCTACTATTTAAGACAAAGACAGGGAATACAAGAATTCCCGGCTACAATAAAATCCTACTTATATCCATAATTTATCCATAATTAAAGGCTAAAATCCTACCAAGACAGGTATGCAGCTTAAGAGGGGTCGTTTGGTAAGGGTTGTTCTCATATTCCTTGGTTTCCGATTCCAGATATAAAGTAAATAGTAAAAGGGTCCTTAGGAGTTTTCTAATCTTGGAACAAGGGTCTAAGGTTTCTTAGTCCTACCTAACCTAAGAGTTGGGATTTGGGAACCTGTTACTTTCTTAATATGCCAAGTTTTAGGGTGTTTCCCTAAGCAATTTCTAAGCAAATACCTTTCCCTTTTTAATAGGCAGAATACGAGTTTAAAAGGGAGGAGCACAACGGAAAAAGTAGCGCTAAAGACTTCCCGGTAAGGTAAAGAACTAAAAAAGTATGTAATTCCTGTTGTTGGCCTATCCTTAACAGGGAACAAATGTAAGGAATTCAAAAAGATAATGATAAGGAGGAAAAAGCAAGTAGAAAGTTAATAAGAGTTCCTGGACTTGGAAAATAAGTAATATACCGGAAAATAACGAATTCCTGGGGCTTTCCTCTTTATAAGAGCAAAGTACAAGAGGAATTCTCCTTAAAAAGGACTCTTATATCTATACTTATTACTGTCTATATATCCATAACTAATAGATAAATATAGAGTAATCAACTAGGATTATAACTTTCATAGGGAATAAAAAGAAATAGATACAAGCTAGAGTAAGGGGAGGTAATACGAGGGGGACTGATACAAGACTAGCTATTAAGACCCTATAAGAAGGGGGGCTCTTGCGAATTTAAGGAAAAACTTCCTTTTCAGTTAAATAAATCGA
The DNA here is from genome assembly GCA_036897625.1 of Pelargonium cotyledonis. Taxonomy (NCBI): domain Eukaryota; kingdom Viridiplantae; phylum Streptophyta; class Magnoliopsida; order Geraniales; family Geraniaceae; genus Pelargonium; species Pelargonium cotyledonis. The sequence goes on from JAYMTA010000026.1 coordinate 9,466, forward strand.
ATCGAACATAGTCTTTTAAACTAAAAACTTCACTTGGGTAGTATAACCTCAGAATTTTTTTGTCTCTTTATCCTTTGAGTCGATGATAAAGTTTCCCGGTTTAAGCCTTCCCCTTTAGTGGATATAAGTTCATTGGTAAGTAAAAGAAAGATATATTACGGGTCTGCCTGGGAAAGTCGGAGTTATCGCAGGGTGTTGGAAAGAGTAAGAAGGCACTCGTGTATTTTAGTGTAGTTGGGGAATCCCTTATTTATATTTAATAGTACTCCTGCCTGTGTATAGGATGTCCTCGTGATTGATCAAAAACTACTAAGTAACTGCTGTACAGGTATAAAAAAACTTGCATAGGTTTTATACTCTACCTCGACTATACTAACGAGTCCCTCCGATATTAACCCATAAGCAAGAATTCTGTAACTGTCCCAAAGTACCCGCCGATCGAAGGAAGTTTATTTAATACAACATGAAAATGAAACCGGAATGCCTTACTCTTCATATCTGCAGTACCTCTAACTTTAGTCTTACTTTTTTCTTATGCCCACTAACTAGATCCTTACTTAAAAGTATTTTAATCCTACACGTGTTTGTTACTCTTACTCCTAGCCGCTATACTTATCTGAGCTTTACTCTTAAAGCCTACCTCTTAGCCTGTATCAGTATCTTATTCTTTTGTATCTTCATAGCCTTCTGCATAATACCCTGTTTATTAGGAGCTATCCTATTGTACACTTGTCTTGATAATACCTGGTCCTAGGAGCCCTTTTGTTAGAGCTATGCCCTACCCTCCTTGAGTACTATTTGTAAAGAAATTTATTTGCCCCTTAGTACCTTCTGACTTATTTATTACACTTACACGAGATCTGGCAAACAGATTTCTTATTTTAGTTTTAAAATTACATTTGTTTAAATAAAAAAAGCAACCCCTGCCCTTATTATTCCCCTAGAATGCCTAGCTCACAATTCTTTCTTAAACTTGCACCCTAATATAGAATAAAACAGTGTTTAGGGAAATTCCTCTCTCTTGTAAAACTTTGTCTTAATATTACTTGTTAGAACAAGCGCTTCGTAGTCTCGGATTCAAAAAACGATATACTACCCCACTAATACTAAATACTAAAGCTATTCGTTTCCTACTTTTTACCCGCTCAAAATACAGAGATAGAAAAGGGAAACTTGGACCCCCTTTTTATACACTAAGCAAAATCAAGTAAAATCTGTGAAGCATAAGCATAAAAAGCCAAAACGAAACAAATAACCCCATTTCATTCATTTCAAAGGGATTACTTACCGAGAGGGCTTAGTAAAACTCTTGTTTTCCAAGAATAAAGTTCCTTGTAAGTTCTAATTGTGTTTGTTTTGGGAGAGGCTCTCTAGCTAGATAAAGCCCTTCTTATCTTCTGATAAAAATTTTGACTTCCCTTTAAAAGTTTGACTTAAAAGCAAGTTGCATAAAATGAGCTTTTGCGGATTTACAAATATACGAAACCTTGAGGTTTAAACCGGAGTTGCGGAGCTCTCGCGATAAGGATTTCGTCGAGTATATTGTAGTATCCGAAGTAACATAATTATTAACAGTGTTAAAGTTGAATCTAATTTTGATAACAAAAATCTTATGAGAAACTTAGTGGAATTTAGAGTAACTATACCCTTCAAGAAGTTATATACATAATTTTTATTTAGTTTTTTAACGGGCTCCACTCAAGCCAAGGATTTCTTTTTATAAGTTGAATTCCTATAGGAGTTCAAAAATGCATTTTATTTTTCTCTTAGCTATGGACCTCCGCAATCTTTAGTAGTATTAGTTAGTTCCTTTTCTACAAGCCAGATATAGGGTTCTGGGTCCTTTATTTATAAGTCGATTCAGTAAAAAGGGTTTACTTCTTTATGAGAACCCCGGGGACTTTTAGGCATTTTAAAAGAAGCTTCAAGGATACTCCTTGTTCTGTGTTTTCTGCTTTACTTAGTACTTAGTATGAGACTCTTTAACTCCTGTAAGGTAGCTCAAGACCTCTAGAGGGAACCGCTAAGCAAGTATACTCGGTTTTCTATAGACACTAAAAAAGCCTCTTTAAAGTAAGTCGTATAATAAATAATAAGGGGTGAGAGTTAATTAATCCTTTCCTACTGAACTACAAAATAGGAAGCTACCCTTTACTTTAGAATAAACCTTTGCCAAAAAGGGAATAGCTTTCCGTTCCAGCGACTCGGCTTAATATGTAAAAGTAGGGGCCTGTCAAATATATACCAGAGAAACTTAAGAGTTTTATTCATTTAGCAACTTTTCTTAATTTTTATAACGTTAACTAAAAACTCCATGCACGACGAGGCTTCAAAAGTTCTGTTTAGTGGGAAAATTCCATACCTTAATCTTAGAGACCTCGTTTATTATTTATAAGACTTTTGATTACACCTAATATCGCGAATCTTATCCCAGTAAAGTTGAGTTAGAACCTTAGCGACAAAATGAGTAAGACTAAGGGGCATATAATGGTGGATCTCTAATAGAATCCTTCTTTAATCTATATAATTAAAAACTCATGGGATACCCCACAGTATTTGTAGTCTGCTAACACTCTGATTAAAAGAGCTTCCTTCTGCTCTTAAACATTTGTAAAATAAAAAAGAGATTTTAGATCCTAGTTTACCGACCTGTGACTGAATTGGGGGAAAGCCTTAACCCTGGTATTCCATCAGAAGATTTCTATTTGCTTTGATACGAAAATATATACTTTATTAATGAAAGAGTTGGTATACCTTAAAATATTGTCCCTGTTTTAGGGAATTGATATGCTTTCATTTCTGTTCTTATTCATATCTTACATTGAAGCTGTAACTGCAGCCCTCGATTTACTTCACAAGCCAAAAGGTAAGGATTTTTCAAACAAAAAGCTGAGGCATTAATTAGTATTAGTGTGTACTAATAAAGTGTTCTTAATAGACTGTCTAATAGGGATCCCGCTAAATATCTATGCAAGTTTTAGTCAGTGTATAGATCTTCTAACAAATCAATCGCTTAGATAGATTATACGAAACCCCTTTTAATAGTATCCTTTTATTAGTCAAAATAAAATACGTAAGATAGCTTAGTTGCTTTCAGTAATATAAAAAGAAGGAAATCCCCTTTAATTTTTCTTGTTAGTAGTCAGTAGACCCCGGGAGGGTAGTAGAATAAAACTTTTATAGCTATCAATATTTTGTTGTTTAGTATCAGCATTGTCTTATACAAGAGTTCCTCACCGGGGCTTGCAAGTTTAGGCCCTATAGGGTTCTTTAATAGAAATAACTTAAAAGAAAGCATCTCTTATAGAACCAACAGCAACTGAACGTATAAACATACTTTTTATGAATGTATTAATTAATAAGAAAGAGTGCGCTTTACGGGTAGCAAGTATATACAGTAACACTACTAATAGTAAATTCCCCGCGAAATAAACACAGAGTCTTTGAATGAGTTTTGTTGTCTGGAGTACTTCAAATACATTTTGGTTTAAGTTTGCTAAACGTTTTAATCAGAATTCTAGAGTACCCTTAGTTATTTAGTAAAAAGTTTTTAATGAAAATAGATTTACAGATTGGGTTTTATGCTAAAACACATGCGAGTTCCCATTTCAAAGGGTTATAAGTATTTATTCTAGTATTATTCTTGTAGGTAAGAGTTTACTCAGGTTTATGAATTCGTGTAAAATGCTTTTTAAAAACATAATATTAAACAATACAAGATAAGTGACTACAACAAAAAAAAAGCTAAACTGCTACTCTTTTGGAAGCAACACTCTTGTGACACTAAAACGGGTATCCTTTCAAGCGCTTTTAAGGAGTTTAGCTGCGTTTTCATTTTTTGGTGTCTTTGCTTTATATAAGACTTTCTTTAGGAGGTATCTAGAATGAGGTTTATAGACCCCCTTTCGTCGAAGCAAACAAAACGGGGCTTAGTAGGAACAAGCAAGTAATAGTTCAAGTTTATTGGGTAAGAGTTTAAAAGAGCTGATATTGTTACAGTAATCCCCTAGATGTATATCGAGAATTCCTCACCTCAGTAAAAACTAATAGGAAGTTTAAGCTTTGTTAAAGATTTATACAACGACTACCCTCAGGCTTGAATACTTAATTCTGGATCTCCTTATTATGTTATTGCTCTAGTTTTTCTTATGAGAGCACCCACTTTATATTGATATTCTTTTTTATTGGTTTTATATGGAAAAAGTTAATTTGATAAACTAGTAAGAAACTTTGTTACCTCGTTATTGTCATTGAGTGCTATAGACCCCCTTATGCTCAGGCATTGCTGTATTTTTAGGATTTACCTAAAAGTGATAGATACACAAAATAGATTCTATCTACAAACCAGATAAGTGCTAGAAAAGCCTTACTAAGTATGCGCATTACGTAACTCTAAAATTTTAAGTATATATACTTTAAAAATTCTTTCAATGTCTAACAAATTACCTTAACCTCTTTGGTAACTTCAAAACAAAAATAATAATAATTAAAGACTACACAAGAATGCTTTTTCTACAGTAAAGTTGATTCTCTTATAACCTTATAACATACATAGCTACTCCTCCTAGTTTGATCTCTAATTATAAACTATAAAAAGCACTTAATTGTAGAATTTAAGAAAGTAGATTTGTAAGTTAACTGGAACCCTCTTGCTTTATTTGCTACCTTTTTTACTTCTGTAATTTCGAGGAAGCTTAACATTCCGCTAACTAAGTGTGCTAGTATTTGTCAGTACCTAAACTTTTTCTATAGTGTAAAAGTATAAAAAGGATCTTTTAGCCTAATAAAAATCTTAAGGCATGCATGGGAACCCACTTGCACTTTTGGAATTCGGTAGAGAATTTGTCGATCGACAGCTTAGGAATATATATATGGAAGGTCAATCTCTTGACTGCAAAACGTCTATTTACAAGTGGGCAAGCTATAGAAACAGGAGAAGTCTGTTTTAATATTCTATAAAATTATAGCATAGTACAAGAAGAAACCTAAGTAGATTCTCGTGATATAAGCTCTTAAGCAGAAAGGAGTACTTTTTATTATATACTTTATTCTAATCTGCTGTTCATGTTTCCTGGGAATGCTTTAGGTGCTTCACTCGGTATAAGACCTGATTTAGGTCAGCTCAAAAGCGCTATATCTAGATCTTATTACACCTTTATGTGGTCCATTACGCTAAAAAGCCAAGTTTATAAGGAGTTCTCCTCAGCTTAAAATACACGAGTAACCATTCGTTTTAGCTGTCAGGCGCAAGATAAGAAAGGTTTTAACCCTTTACATAAGTATATAACGGAAGGTATACTAAGAGTTAAGTCGGTGATAGGTAGGGAATCTGGTTGTATCCATGAATGAATGGATTGGGATTTAATCTTAATAAATTAGGAGTAAGGAACAATGCTCAATAAAAAGAAGTCGCTCGAAGTAGATAACCAAAAGTAATATCCCTAGTTGTGCTTTTACTCTGGCCTTTGTGAACTAGAACTTCCTTGCTGTTGAGTCTGTTATTATATATAGAAGAGGAAGCTTTTATACCCCAAGTTTTATTTAGGACATAGGGTTTGATCCTATTCGTTATTTTTATACTACACCCGGTTGTGGAATAAGGACTTTGTAAATTTATGAACCCAAAGCAAAAATCTAGATTACTACTTTTTTTGACTTAGTTACAAAACTTATAATATATGTATATATGCTTAGGACACATTTGCGAGGTTCCTATTAGTAAAAAAGAAATCACAGACTCTGCCTTAGGATTTCTGTCTAATTAATGACTTGGAGCTTGAAAACTAGTATTTATAAAACTTATTTAGACAGCTAGAACCCAGGATATATTAATTTAATAAAGTTAATTGGAATACAAAGTTCAGAGAATCCAGGGTGGGGCAGAAGCTTTTATAGACAAAAGTTGACGCTCAGTTGAGTATAGCATAGAGTTTTTTCAATGCGTTAGATCCTCGACTCAAGGTACTAAATTACCATCCGAGTAAGGGCAGAAGGCGTATTAAAAAAGGCCTAATCTTCATCTGAATAAAAAAGAAGTTTTAAATTATAAGGAGCTTCCGATTCCTGTTTTATCTAAAGAACCTCCTATCCGTGTCAAGAATAGTAAATCTAAGTATTTTTAATTTGATCATAACAAGGAAATAAGAAGTATTTTAAACGAATCCTGAAATTTTAGACTTCCCCTTTCCTTAGCTTCGTTAGAGCCCTAAATATTTGAAGAATACAACCAAGTAAAGATAGGGGGATCCGCCTAAAGACTAGAGACCCTGGTTCAAATCTAATAGTCCCCAACAAACTTCTGCAATATCCCCTTTATATTTAGAGTTCCTTATTTGATAATATATACGAGTTATTTTAACGGGTTGGTTGATATAAAGTCAAAAACCATAAAGTACTCTTTTCTTGAATCAAACTAACTCTAAGCTCCCTTTTATCTATTATCGAGCAAAACTGCCTATAAGATAAAAAGGATATACTCGCAAAGCAAAATGAAGAAATTTGTGATGAAGAGATCCTGTTATTATCCTAATATTTTTTCTTAAGTTTTCGTCCAGCTTCCTACTCACTAGTATAAAGACTCCTCTAGGGTAATACAATACTACTAAAACGCCTTTATCCCTTATATATTCCGTATATAGAACCCTTCTATACCTACAAACAGTAGCTGCTAGAACGAGATACTTAATTATATAAATAACCATAATATTAAAACCCTAAGGGAGTGCTGCTAGGTCGGGGAAAAGGAAATGCATAAAAAGGCCTCGGGATGAATTATATAAAGGACCCCTTCCGCGCTTGTCGACACTCATATAAATAGAACGAGTTTTCTTATCCCTTTAGTTTGGATTTTCCGTACTTACATCAGAGATTACACGGATTGTATCAATATACATTGGGCTGCCTGAGCTAACTCCTTTTGTTTGAAGCAAGCCTATAATCTTGATTCGAAACCCTTTCCTTGACTTGATAAAGAACATCCCCTTTCTATCACTATAAAACGGGAACCCCTAAGTATATTTAGTATATATAATATAATATTTTAACACAAGATATCAAATTGGGGTACAAGGAATGAGTGAAATGAACACCTTTTAGAGGATGATTACCGCGAATAAAACCCCGGAAAGTTAGATATAGGAAATTCGTGTAGGAAACTCGGGACTTGTGAGTTTCATGATATCAAAAGCGTAAGTAAAAAGGACACGTAGGCTAAAACTCGATATCTCCACTTCTCCGCTACTCTAGAGCGTTAAATGAATTTCTTGCAATTAATTCTCCTCCTCAATTGAATAAATCACAAGTTATAAAGAAGAAAACTTTACCTGAAAAATTAGAGTAATTAATTCATGGGCCTTTTGTTAGTGTTAGTTTTTTATAACTCAAGGTTTACTACATATGAATTTAGCATTGCAAGAGTCTAAGTATAATGAGTATATAACTTCCTGTTCAAGCGCTGGTTTCGGCGTGGGATATATAAAAAAGATCTCATAATATAACGAATACCGAACCTATAAGGAAGATTTGGATCTCTTAATATATTTACTAACTAAAATTTTACAAACACACTAGAATAAACTACAGAAGCATAGAAGAAAAAGCTTCAAAACTTAGCTTAGTTCTACCGTGTATACCCTTTCTCTGTCTCTAACAGGATTCTAATATGTATGTTTTTAATAAAAGAAAAGGAACTAAAAGAATACTTAAGAATATTTAAACTAGCTAGCTTAACAAAGACCAGAACGTTTTTTTTGGGATAGGCCCCTTTATGAAGGCAAGGGCTTTTCTTGTAATATTTATCCGGCTTACGGCAAGGAAGTTAGTAGCTTCTTTCTTAATTTCTTACTTTTCTGTGTAGTTATGACCCCTAATACGGGTATATTCTAGAAAAGAGTGTTTTAGCAGACTCTACCGGGAGCCCCTTTGTTAATTTTTGCTTATTAGCAATTTTTAAACCTCAATCAACCCTTTCTTTAAAGCCCCGTTTCTCTGATTTTGTACTCAAGAAACTCCTGATTATCTGTGTCCTCTAAAGTTTAACGAAAACTTGTGAAATATGGGATACTTTTTACTGATTATGAGTCTTATTCTTCAGTACTACAAGATGCGGGATACCCCTTTGTAACGAACGGAATTCTCCTGGATAGCTTTTTGTCCGGCATACTATATTAGGGCACTTAGCTATAATTTTATTAGAAATAAATAACCGCGGAAGTGTTACGGAGCACTTAATATTATATTATATTTCTCAACCCTAAGGGTCAATTAGAGATAGACACATGGACTAAGATTAAAGAGGGATAAGATAAAATACTAGAAAATTGCGCTTATGGTTTTCTTATATTGAAAAGCTCTTGCCGGGCTGAAGGGGGAGTCTTGTCAATCAAGATTTTTGCTTTTTATTTAGTTAAATTTATTAAAGTTACGGGTATTTTTTTAGAATGAGAAAAAGTTAATACTTAATTATTAAGAAGTTTCACTACATAAAAGTCTTTCCGGTGCTAATTGTGTCTCCCGAATAAGACAATCTTTTTGGGCTTAATGCGACAAAGTTACGTTGAGTTAATGTATTAAATAAACAAGTAAAGCGCCATTTTGGGTCAAAAGAGAGCGTTTTTATTAGTAGATGGGTCCCCTGTAAGAGGTTTTACTTATTTTAGTATAGAAAGAACCCCCGTTATGCGTTTTGAATTTTTACTTCTGTGTTCCTGTCACTCTATGGAAAGCTTTACCCTTAACTTAGTTAGATTTAGAAGCCGCCTGTAAGTTCATGGGTTGCTTTTAGTTTAGGAACGGAACCCACTCTAAGGCTACGATGTCTCACCCTTTTAGATTTCCAGGGAGGTCTTCTGAGAAAGTGTACTTAAGCCTAATGAAAATAGAAAACTTATAGACTCAAAAATTAATGCATTAATTGAAGAAGTTATCTTGCTCCTTTTCGGTTCGGGGCTAGTTTATATGGGATTACACCTTGATAAATTAACAGAGCAATAGATAGAATTAGGGAGAGTTTTACTTGTTATATCCTGATAAGGCTAAAATACCTGTACGATGCTAAGAAATTCCTACACTTCAATATCCAAAAGAAAAAGATTAGTCCAATAAATAGGATACGTAGGGCTGTCAGATAGTGTAGTTTTTCCTACTCGAACCCTTTATTTCTTTGTAAAAAGAGCATATAGGAAGAATTGCTTAATATAGTAGGAGATAGAAATTAAGCAGAATACTCTTTTTTGTTAGTGGGCACAAAAGGAAGTTTAGCCAGTTTCTCTCATTTAAATGGGTGTTTCTTGGTGACAAGAGAGTGAGTTACAAAGCCCCGGTTTAATACCACAAAGCATCAAACCAAATTTTCATAATATACCCCCCAAAAAGGGGTAACTAGTACTTTTTAAGAGGTTTAGCTTGGTGTCTCTTTTAGTTAAGGTCTTAGTTTTCTCCCATTTGGGAAAGGATTTAAGGCAAGATCTACTATCGGCCGCTTTAGCAAAGGTGGAGGTGGGCTGCAAAGCTTCCTCAAGGAAGAGCTACTCTAAAAAATAAAAAAAAAAAGCACTCCTTGATTATAGTACGAGAAGATAAAAGATTAGTATACGTTGCACTTAGTATAGACCAGAAAAGGGGCAGCAATTAAATAAAAGCAACCCCTGTATGAACAACGGATTATAGCTACGGAGGGAACTTCACATTATATAGAAAGAATTACCGACATTGTACTCAGTTTTAATATCCCTCTTTGAACCAGTCAGGGGCTCTTAGCAGGATTGTTTATAGTATTCTACTTATCTGAGATTACCTTTTCACTAAGGGACAAATAAGAAAATGCTGTATTCCCTGCAAGTTAAAAAGCTATCTTCTCGGTATTATCTAAGTCCGTAAAATTTTAGATATTGTAAGTATTAAACGGGTTGAACCCTTGCGTGTTGATCCAACAAACCCTTGCTTTACCACTTTGCTATACTCCACTGTCAATACTTACTATAACGAGAGTTTACAAAAGATATGCATCACTTTCTAAATATAGTTCTATATAAGATAAAAAGAAGCATCAAAAAGAAACTTAAAAAAAGGAAATCTCAGATACCAATAGAATCCAGTACAAATTAAGGGCAGAAAAACAACCAAAAGTACCACTTATCCAATTGAAATGCTTACCTAACTTTCTCTCTTTTTTACGACTACTTGGCACGCGTCCACAGTACAAGAGTATACTGTTAGCTTTGAGCTAGTTAACCAGTATAGAGTAAAACTGGATTCTCATAGGGAATTGTCTAGTTTTTTGATACCATGTATAAGTCAAATCCAGATTCTGTCGAAACTAATGGGATCTCTACCTTGATTGACTTTAGTAAGTTATTCTCAAACTATTATTAAATAAGCCAAAAAGTCCTTTAGGAATCCCGCACCAAACAAAAAAGCTTAGAAAATAAGATATTTCGCAGTCCTTCGTATTTATTATTAATTGTAACGGAGATCCTATTGGCGTCCTACCTAAGAATTAGAGTAGTTTACATTATTAAGAGCTTGAAACTAGTCTTTTCCCGGTCCCGATTACTCAGACAAGCTAGCTTTCAAAAAGGGCTTATAACGAGTGTGTCAGTAATTCTAAAAGCGCTCGCAAGGGCAAAATACACAAGATCTTTATAAATTAGAAATTCGGAGTAGAATTGCAATTAAAACATAAAAAGGAGGTCTTGCTACGTTATATGGATATGCCAATGGTTCTCGTCTCGGGTTAAAGAATAACAAAAAGGCCTTTTAGTAACGGCGAGGTATTACATAACAAGGTTTAACGGACTGCAATACTAGAGCATAAAGTTACTTAAATATATTTTAAAACGCTAACTCCAACGCGAAAGGAAGTACTCATCGAGTCCATGATAACAGCCAGATATTGATGCTGTTTTTGAAAAGCTTAAAAGTAAATTTTTTGTTAAATGAACAGAGTACGCTCAAATGGGTTCTAATAACTAATATTGTAACTAACCAAATATAAGTGAGAAGTATGGAATACCGAAATTCTAGTTTTTGAATACTTGTTTACCTTTTTTGTTGGATACCTTGGATTAATACCTTAAAAATTTTTGGCTTTTGACTTCAGGGCAGTTTTCCCTAAATTTTAATAGAGCATTGTCCGGTATACAGCTAAAATAACATATATCCCTACGAACCTGAGAAATTACTCCGAAGTATTTTAGTTATACGCATATCTAGGAATCTATATAGGTTATTTAATTGTTATCCAAAAGTTTACGAAGTCGGGGCTTAGCTTAGAGTATAATATATAATTTGGGTCCTCTTACTTTCTATTATAAATTCCTATACTATATTATTGGGAGTCTAAGGCAATAAAGATATAACGCATTGTATACTACCCGCTTGGTTTCCGCGTTCGTAATTAAGAGGATCTCTCAAAACTTACATTTCATGACTCAGATCTTCAAGATTAGAAAGCAATCCATGAAAAAAAGGACACACCCTAGGATCTATGAAGATAAGGTTTTTCGATAATTAATAAAGGAATTTGTGCTCTCTGCTAAAAGTAAAATATTTGAAATTCGAGCACAAAAAATATAAATGTAGGGATGCCCTTGAGTAGTTCTCTCAAGAATTAGTAGTAAGTTCCCCTCACGGAACCCAAGCGAGAAGAAACGTGTGTCCATCAACAAATATGAAAAATAGAGAGAGGGTAGCCCAGGAGGTATCATAATAAAATTTCTAAAGATTCAGATACCTTGTTTAAAAAATAGGAAAAAGCTCCCAAACTCTTGCTTAGGATATCCGGGAGTAGCTTTTTAAGATAGGATGAGGGTACGTGGACCCCTAAAAGTGGTTTGTGCTTTCTATAATACTAAATATCGTCTAATCCATAGGGAGTATTTGTAAGATAAGAATAATAGACCTTCTATGTAATGGCTTCGGCTAAACGGCCCTTTTTATTTAAGGTAACTTTGCTTTATAATGCTGACTTATATACTATAGAATATAAAATCGCATTCCTTTTCTATTGACTATAGAGTGGATCAATGGTTAGGTCGTCCTGTTGTTAACTAGACGGGTGTAGGTTCAAGCCGTGCTATAGTAATTAAAACACCCACTTCTCGAGTTAGGTTTTTTGGTATAGGACTTGTCGAAGAAAGTAGGCTCACAGTATCTTACTACATTTGGCTTCGGTTAAAGAAACAAAAACTATTGAACAAAGTGAAAACAGTCCTCTCTAAGACTGGTAGGTTGGTAACTTTCTTTTCCTGGAAATTCCGAGTTTTAATAAAAAGTATAAGACTTGCTTTTTATAGACAGATCGAAAAACTACTTACTCTTAATACACAAACTTTTTCTATTCGCTTTATTCGCAGTTATCCGAAAAGTAACCATTTAAATGTTAGGATTACGCAAGCCCAAAATAGTAGAGAGTTCGAATCGGGCTTAATTAAGTCTTTTACGTTGTAATTTAAAGGGATCCTTTTAGCAGATAAACCAATAAAAAAGAATAAAAAGGTACCCGCTTTCGTACAAAAAAGAGGGTAATATAACTATATCGACTCTTTGGATTTCCTATTAATGTGAACCTTCTAGTAATACAAAAAACTTATTAAAGAAAGAAGGCTTTGCCGATAAGAATTTCTTCGGTCTCTTCTACCCTTTATGTTACATTATATACAATAATTAGAACTTGAGAGGGTTTTACACTTTATAATAATAATATTTAACTTTTTACGAATGAAACAAAGGAAGCCAAGCTCTCTAAATTAGAAATAAAAAAGGGTTTTCCATACTATATTAGAAGGCTTTAAGGAGAGACAAGTCAGTAAGAGACCCTTTTTATTAAGATATTAAGAATACCTAGAAGATTTTACACAATTGGAAATTGAGAAGTCTTTGCAGTTTAGAAAGTCTTTCTTTGTTTTTATCATTAAAAGAGGATAGAACCCCATAGTAAAATGGGTAAATCATTGTTTTCCTGACCGAGGGACATCCGAAGGAAGGTTGGGAGTCGCTTTAGTTAGTAAATTATGGCCGGTTCCATATATTTATAAGTGTGTTCCTTAAGTATTCCTTAACGGGCCTCTTTCGGAAAGGCAAGTGGTAACACCGGGTTTGTAGATATGGACATGTAAGAGTTCAAGCGGAATCTTTCTTTTCTTTTAACGAGGTAGTCTACAGCGTGAGCCCGCCTTGTTTACTATGTGTCTATTTAACTTTCGAATTGAAATCTAGAATACGGAAAAGTGCCGCTTATCGTTTGGGAGATTCCATAGGTAGTGCATATCATATTGCTACCTGTAAACTTTGCCGTAGTTTGCCAGTAAAAAAAGAAAAAGTATAGAGACTCTAATTTTAGTAGAGATATTGTAGATACAAAATGTGTTTAGTAATTGAACGGAGAAGTAGTCGAACGAGTACTTTTAGCTTTCCAGAAGGTTAATTACAAGAATAGAATTGAATAAGAGTCCTTATTTACACGTAGGGGCTTTTTCCAATCTCATAAGCCCATCCTAACTCTATAAGATCTATAATAGATATCCTATCTTTTTAGACTTAACAGCGTAAGATTTAGCTTCAGCAGAGCCACGAATAAAAAAGGATTCTCATTACGTGTATATTAAGAGTTAACATCATATACCGTATTCATAAAAAAGCATTCAGACTTCTTGTTATACCTAGGTTCTTGCTGACGTTCAAGGGAGGAAAGATTAACTAATTAACTACGTATATCTTATGTTTGACAAGATACCCTTCTTCCTTATAAACTTATATATACTTCTATATACACCTATCAAGAAAGTCCTAGGCATGTTGACGAATGAGTACCCTGACACCAGGATACCTAAAGATTTATTTGATCGTAGAAGGCCTCTAATATTTTAAATTAGTAAAATACAAGAGTGTTCCCCGATTTACTTTCAAACTTTTGATCCCGTTGTTTTAAGAAAAAGCTTTTTGTAATGACGATTGATGAAATATATACCTAATATAAGGTTTTATCGGTAATTGATAGCAATACTTTAGCGTACAAAATCTAATTGTAGAATATCCGTTATATTTCTTAACCTGGCGAGACGAATACAAGTAATAACCACACGCAAATGCCTAACTATAAAGTATAAAAAGCATGCAGAACTAGATATGTTTGAAAGTGCTTGTGTATCAATAAGGTATCTCTTATTAAAAACCTTGACTGTGGATATAATGAAAAGCTCATTTACATGGGAACCCCTATAAAAAGAAAGAACCGGTTGAAAGTAAAGTAAGGACATATATACAAAGGGAATTGGTTACCAGTCTTAATTTCTTTGCTTTTGGAGTACTTAAAAAAACTAAGTATATTTACTGGTTATAAAAGCTACCCTACAATAATGAGAGCTATAACAAAAAAGGTAGATTAGAACTATTTAAGTATAATATTTTGGCTAAAGGGTTATTGTATTGATTGAAGTCAAAGTCTGTACTATAACATAATATGGGTTACACTCAAAAGTGAAGTCAACTAAACTAAAGAGTAGGAAAAAGCCGATTTCATTTTATAATCCCAAGCCTCAATTCCATTAGGCTTTAGTAACAAATAACAAGTCCTTTTTATCTCAAGTATGTAGTCTCTCTCAAGTCAGCAACACCAAAACCCATAAGACAGGTCTGCTCCTAAGATACAGATCCAAATACAGGGTATAGCTATGATAAGTAAAGCTCATAAGAAAGAAACTATGGAAGACTAAGCCAACTCCTTTTCCTATTCTCCTATTCCTATTAATCAGTAAAAGATCAAGGACTTAGTAATAAAGAATGGCAAGTGTAGCTTGGACAGGTAGGGGTACAGCTACCAAAGAGGAGTATCAAGACAAGGGGCTTTATTAGTCTGGCAAATCCCCAAGCAGAGTCAAACCTGTCAAATAAGTACTATTAGAAGAGCAATAGAAGAATTGAAAACCCAGACAACACTGTTTGTTAAACCAAGAGCCAACAACAATCTTGAAAGTAACGTGAACCAGTTTGATTTTAAAACCCGTAACCAAGAAATTAAAGGGTAAAGGCAAGTATAGCTTGGTAAAGATCCTCAGTTAAGTTAAGACATGAAATCAAGTAATAGGAATGCCTTAATTTACTTATGGCTTTTTTACGTTTCTCGAAAACCCTTCAATAAAGTAGTTTATACGTCGTTATGAATGAAAGTTTGCTTCTTCTCTTAGTTTAACAAAAAGTACTCTTAAAATGAATTTTAGAAAGGAGAATATAGGGTAACTACTTATCAATCTCATGAAATCTGAAATCAATATGAGAGAGAAGTTTAACTAGGAGTTACAGTTTATGCTACAACTAAACCCCTAATTTTTACTAAACTTAATTCATTGTAACTACGAAAAACACATTCTGGAGATCAAGGATCCTCCATCTTTTACGTGTTTTAGAAAAGGATTAACTGAATATATTTCTTATCCGGATTCTACAAAGCTAAACAAAAAAACTTTTTAGGAATATATATATACTAACTATACCCTTATATGTTGAGTACTCCTAATAAATAGAAAAAAGTTATTCAGTGAAAATACTATAATATTCTATCTTTACGAAATATGTCCTTATTTTTGACATTTAATCTCACTAGTTTTTTATGCTACTATACAGACTGCTCCCTTCGAGGTTGTTGAAAAATGCAAGACTTTAGGAGAATCTTGTATTCTAGAAGTTTTTCTCTTCTATTTGTTAAACGTGTTAAAAGGATTCTACTCCACTATATAAAGGGACTTACTAGGGTTGAAATCTAGGACATAAGATAAAAGTTAGGAGAAAAAGCAAAATATTAAGAAAATTCCCTGCTTTATAAGTTTGCTTTACAGATTTAGAGTTTTTTGACAATCTGTCTCATTTTTTAGAGTCTTCGGAGCTATGTTAGTTCCTAGTGCTTGCACTTAACCAAAAACTTGTGTGACTAAAATTTGAACTGGGTACATCACAAGTACTAACTAACTACCTCGCAGGACAGAAGCCTTACTCGAATATTTTCATCAACAATACTCTTGCCTTCTTTTTTTAAGTCAAACACTTACAAGATGTCACTAATCCAGACTGCATTCCTAATTTGTGGGGGTATAATTTACCATACAAAACCTAGGTTTCGGTTTTACAGGGATGAATCCAACTATGAGTAAACAGGGTTGTTAAAAACCTATGATGAATGAGAAATTATATATGTGCTTATCAGATATACTATAATTGGAAGTTAATGCTATTTACTAATAATATTAATAATATTAAAAATACTAAAGTATAGCAGCTCCGCAAGGGATTGTGAAAGAGGGAGTTTATTCATGTAAGGTTACTTTTCGTATATATAGTAGTAATTAGCTTCAGTTTTTAGAATCCTAAATGTCTTTAACAAAGGTATTCGCACAGTAAAAAGCATAGGTTCTAATCCTATAAAACTTCTTCTCGACTTCTGTATTTCTCTTAACCTTCATACCTCTCCTCTTTATAATACCTGCAGCTAGACTTCTTCTCTTATAATGGGATAGACCTGTAGCTACTACCGTACTCTTCTTGTTCCCTGTACCTATGGTGTTCCTCTTAGGTAGTTAAGGATGTATATCCCTAGTGTACCTAATAGATATAGATGTTTGAATGTAACAAGAACCTTTTTTTTTAATCTTTAATTTATCTACGGCGTATCCTAGCCGATGGTATTTTTATTTAGTTTAGCAAAGGAGAGAGTTCTGATATACTGCCTTGCTCAAAAAAGAAAAATCCCTAAAATCCACAGTCTCAGAATAGAAAAAGTAAAGGATTCAACCTTTTCAGGATACTTCCAAGTAGCAGGTTTTCGAGTGGATTTAATTTAACCACATATTTGTATTTACTATAGATTATAGATAGGAATTAGTACACACTTATTAGTATACATAACTATAGCACACCGGAAAAGCCTTAAAAAGTAGTCTGTTCTTTGTAGCAGGGTTGCTTTCTATTTTTTGATATTAGGGTTGCTCTATGAATGATAGAGAGCAGTCAAGTAGGGCAAACCCTGTGGATATAACCCCGGGTTTCAGACTCTAAGTGAAGGAGTGCTATACTTCTACTTATTGTATTTCTACACTAATCACAAAGATAGAGTACTTCATCGTCGATAATATTTGCTAGAGATCGCGCAAAGAATTACCCTCCTGTTGCGCCTAGTCTTCTAGTCACAGCAAAGGAGCGCTGTGCCCACTTTTAAGCTCTTCTAGATAATATAACTATGGCACTTTCAAATCAATATGTATTCCCTTTTGCCCTTTACTGAAGAGACTTACGAGACTTTTAGGAAACCTTAAAAGGAGATCAAAAAAGAAGTAAGTGTTAGGAACTTTTACTAGTGGAAATACAATGCTTTACTCTTTTCTTTGGATTTCTACATATTCATCAACTAGAATCACGTAAATAGATGATTTTTGAAATCAACCCTTCCTTTTACAAGTACTCTTCAAGCTATTTGGTAGGTAGTTTTAGGGTGTATGCTAACTTATGACAACAAAAAAGGTTACGGCATTCCTAAATTAATGGTATGCTCGTAGGTTATAGTCGAGTTCTCTTTGTTATTTGAGTTGAAAATTTACGACACTTTCTATCTGTGCTTTAGAGTCTGTTTAATTTGCCGACCTTTGAGTTGTCTTTATAGTTGTCGTGTTGTAGAATCATGCTATCTCTTCACTAAGTGTTACTAAGTAGATTTATTACGAAACCTTATTTACAAGTCACATACCCTCATTTCTATAAGGATATTAAAAGGGTCCTCAATACATTGATTTGAAGTATCGTTATTAAGCTTTATGAATGGGGTACCCTATTGACATAGTAAAACTGCAGTCTTTATTATAGAACTTACCCTAACTCATAGCTTGACAAATAACAAGTAGACTTTTTAACGTCTGAACTGCTAAGTTATTGCTGAGTTTTTATAAAAGAGAAAATATGGGGAAAAATTTCTACCCATTTATCTAACATTTCTTCAAATTCCTTGCTAAAGAAAACTAAGTCCAGTAATTCTAAAGTTAAAGGTAGGAATTTCACGTGAAAGCTAAGGCCAGAAGTCTTGTACAAAAATTCTGCCGGGCATGTATTACTATCTACTTGTGAAGTAAATGGGTCCTTTTATGTATCACTTAACCAAAACTCTGCTTTCAGGAACTTTGTTTAATTGAATTCTTGTTTATTGCAGTATGCCTTCTTGGCCGATTATCAAAATATGTATAGAGAAGAAAGTCCTATAAAACTTTGGACTGGGAGCTGCCGTTTCAGTACATACAAAATGCATAAATAAGTCCTTAGAAATTTGATACAAAGGATTCCAAATTCTAAACATATATAGTATAAAAGTAAAAGTGATCTATTATACAAGCATTAAAAACCTGGGCTTATCTTAGTTACTAAAAAATCATTATAAACAAGTAATACGCTTAATTAAAAGGCAATAACTTTATCTATCTGGTCCGGCCGGTGAAAAGAGTGTTTAATATTTAGTAATTAGCTTTATATATTCTAATCATTACTTTTTATACAATCTTCAGAACAAGCTTGGGGTAGCTTAGTTATTTAATCTCTATTAGCACTAAAATCTCCTTGGAATGCCTATATTTTCGATACAAGAAAGCGGATCGCTACTACGACTAGTAAAAATCCTCTACAATTAGGGGCTGCTTTCTCTAACTAATGCCCTTTATAAATTGGATATCAAAAATCCTGGATCTCTATTCAAGAAATTTAAAGCGCGGGCCATGCCTTGCTAAAAAGTATGCGAGGGCTGGTGCTAGAAAATTAGAATTTATAATACTAAACTGAACAGGATTAGCGCGTTCCTTTTATCGGAAAAATATTAGTAACATAAACCCTACAAATGAAGCCTGCCTATCCTATTTATCAGATCCAGCAATTTTTAAGTAATTAAAAACGAATTTAATCTCTATTTCAGAACATTTATACCATACATTAACTTGAAAGCTCCGTTTATTACCTTTGGCTGCAAACTAAACAAGCTTCACATTGAATTAAGGAATTCATTTACTTTCATACTCAAGGACTGGTCCGTAACTGCTATATATTAAGATATAGGAACTTCTTTTTAGGATCGCTTGGTTAAAAAATAAAGGGTGGGTTCTAATTTTAAGTTCATTTTTATTTAGTCAGTACTTGCTCCTCTGGTATTCCTGGGTTTGACAAAACGACTTACCTAGTAACACAATGGCAAGCAATGAACACTAAGGGTAGGCTAATACGAGTCCTATATAAGCTATTAAGATAAGAAAAAATTTTTGGTTAAGTACTTTCCTTGTTATTAAATCTATAACTTTTTAAGGCTCAGAGCCCCCATTATGACATGTTTTTATTAATACCCTTTTTGATAAAGCAAAACAGTAGGAAACAGTAGCTTAAGGGTACTTCTTTTACTCGGACCAATAAAGGGGGCTTCCCTAAGGAGTATGCTCACAATACCTGGTATTAGAATTTCCTAATTGCTCAAAGGAAATACAAAACCTTTACTTTGTACGGATTTAGGAGAGTTGCTTGGTTTATGCTTCTTTATTAGTGGAATCGCCCTCTTCTCTTCTAGTATTAAAAAATACGTAAAGGACATAGGAAAATAATAGAACAAGCAAGAGGTAAGCTCTAAAATAAAAACTTGAGATTTGTTGTAAAACTACGCTAAACCAGGACAAAAAAATTGTAGCGAGTTATTAGTCAGTTTCTTTAAGGAAGTACTACTCCTTTAGCAGTATACATAGTAAGCGTAAGCAGGAATAGGGTAAGGATCCTTTTTTTCTTTATTTTTGGGTAGGGGGATTCTAGACTTTGGTGGGTATTTCCGAAAGAACTACGCCTACAAACAAGTAGGGTTTTCCTATTATTCTAAGCAGCACAATCTAAATATTGTAGAAAGGGGTACTTTATACTTTATACTTTATATTTATAAGATCTTGTTTTGTTGAAAAGATTCCTGATACCCCTTTTTGGATTTTAGACTCTTATAATAAGAGGCACGGGTTTGAATCCAGTACTCGTTAAGCTTCAACAGAGAACCTAGAAACCTCGCTGAGACAAGAATGTCTTTAAACTCAAAAGGAATTCTCGGATATTAGTACCATATTTGTTTAGGGAAAACTTGTAAGTATATGATCAATGAAAAAGACTTCGAGAGAAGCCCTGAAGAATTTCTACTTTTAAAACCCCGTGTATGGCTAGTACTCTTAAGACCTGAAAACTGAAATAAACTCGATTTAGTACTAAACGTTTCAAAAGAATCTAGGCGCAATTAAGGACTCTTTCTCTTAAGCTTCA
Organism: Pelargonium cotyledonis; assembly: GCA_036897625.1. Classification (NCBI taxonomy): domain Eukaryota; kingdom Viridiplantae; phylum Streptophyta; class Magnoliopsida; order Geraniales; family Geraniaceae; genus Pelargonium; species Pelargonium cotyledonis. The sequence goes on from JAYMTA010000026.1 coordinate 29,764, forward strand.
TAAATTCCTTGCTTATAATTTCTAGATTCCTACCGTTCTAGAATTAACCAACTGATAGTACACTTGCAAAACTTCTTAACTTCAGATTTAGAGACTTATAGATAATCCAATTATTAGCAACTTATTAACCCGAACTGCCTAATAAAACTGTCTCTATGAAAAGTAAAATCTATATTAATCTGAAGAAAGCCACCCACTATTAGAGATTCTATAAGCATTTAGAGTTAGAGTGTAGCTCCTACACTCAATCGGTTTTAGGAATTGTGAAAAGTACGTCTATCTCCGAAATTTTTCCGAGAGGCCCTTCTAAGTGAGGGGAGGTTTTCTTGGAAAGTTTATTCTTTTCAGCGATTATCAAGCTAGAATTCTCAAATCAGGACAGTGTATTCTAATAGCGTTAAGTTTACTACCCCTTGTTTATCCCCCTCTCAGAAAGGGAATCCCCTCTGGATTTCATCGGGCATATATTCTAGGGTTCAAACAATATCAGGGCCCTTTTCTACAAGGTACTGTGCTGTGTTTCTTCCACGGGTTTTTATTGCTATATAAGCGTTTTATACGGATAAAAAAGAATTCTTTTTAGTTATTAGAGTTTCCATTCCTTAACTTGCTTGGTAGTTGGAATTCTCCGTTAAACTCGAGTTTGTGCGAAATAAAGAATCTCTTATTACTGCCAATAAGGTTTCAAGAACATAAGATAATAAGTAAAATCAAACTTAGTTCTTTTTGGAGTATATACTCGGATTAGCGTATAGTTAAAAAGTAGTATAAAACCCCAAACGCAGTTCAATAATACAAAACGAAGACCAGGGGTATTCGAATTCAAGCACCCTGCCGTAAGCTAAATAGAGGAGAAGCTTTATTCTTTGTTTACCGGCCACGCTTAGAATACTTATGGACAACCTTATAATTCTTCATCTCAAGAAGGAAAGCTTTATCATAAGTATGAGTTCTTATTTATTTAGTAAGAGAAGCTCTCCTATATTATATTATATTATATTGTTTGTTAATCTCACTTCATAACTAATCCTCTCAAACGAAGGGCCTAAATACCCCGATATAAGGTTTTTCAAAGACTTAGGGTTTTACAAGCCCCAACTAGATATTTTAAAAAGAGCATACTTTAACTTATCCTCAGTATAAAGTACTTTTCCTTGGCTAGCTAAAGTTAGTGTATGTAATTTCAATAGAAGACCCCCTGTGAATTCTCTAGAGATGGGGCAGCTAATGGTTTTAAAAGTGGATCAAAGTGATGGTTTACAAGATAAGCCGAGCGATACACTTAAGCAAAGAGTTTAAAAAGTATATAAAGTTTCGCATTTGAAGAGAATGCACCCATTTGCAAAAGTGCAGGCGTTGAAACGAGAGTCTTTTTCTCTTCTGGAATTGATATCATACAAAGAACCTGGTTTATGAATAGGGAATTATTCCTAGTGGGGGAGCCCACCCTATACTGCAAGAATTTTACTTTATTGAAGATTTAAAACTCCTTATCATTGATTTACTTTACTGTTTTGATAATCCAAACTTAGTAGGGATTCCCAGTTTATCCTACTTTTTTAAGACAATTTTCCTCAATCTGTCCGTATATAGGGTTTAATTTAAGTAATTAGTACCTAAATTCCTATAGAATTCTTAGAAAAAAAAAAGTATAAACTCCAATAAAAAGTAATTCGCTACTTATCTCATCTTAATAACTAAACTTGAGAGCTTGAACTAATCAAATTTATTGAAATAGAGTAACTTTGGAATCTGCTTACCTTAGATAAAAGTCAATCTAAAACCCACCCTGAAAGGCGCTTTCTAGTACAATTAAAAGACCAAAAATAAGAATTTTCTTTTATATTTATATCAGTAGACAGGTCTTCCCCAGTAAATAATTATGTCTAAGAATTTCTAAGATAGGGAATGCAGAAAGAAGGGTTCTAATATAGTACTGGAAAAGTGAAGATCTTAGCTCGTAAATAAAAGGTAGGATTCTTGTTTACAAAACACCGGGTAGTTAGCTAATTTTCTAAGAGCAAATCGATATAACTTGCAAGGTCGGGTCTTGTTACTTTACGGAAAAACGGTTTCTAAAAAACTGCATTTTTTGCTAGAATGCGTTAGTGATTAAACCCCGCGTTATATGTTATAAGAAATTCCTTCTTTAAAGTTTTGGGGAGCCTTGTGCTAAAAAAGGAATTCGTATATTAATAATATAGTAAAGTAATTCCAAGCTAGATTGGCATCCTTCGGGGGGTATAATTACTACAGTTAATAAGGCTAATGCTTAAATCCTCAAATTCCAATGCCCTTAATTTAATAAACGAGCGGTATAGCTTGTTTTATAATGGAGTCGATACCCCCCTACTCGTCTTTTAACCTAAACCTCATAGAAGTCTAGCTGCATTGTGCATTAGTTATAGCTCCGAACAAAGAGAAGACTAACACTTATGGATTTGAACCTTTGAATGTCCGAACAATAGAACTCTAATTTAACCACTCTAAGGACTCCATTGTCAATACTGACTTTCCTATAACGAGCTTTCCTAATACTAGACTATTCAGGTAGAGCTAAATCTATCTATTTCTATATAAGAAATTTCAAACCTAAAGCTAACCTCCTTCTCAGTTCCTTCAGAGCTATAATCAATCCTCCTCACTCTGTTCGGAGCTATACTAACCTCTTCTCTTCGTTCAGACAAGATAAACTTGCCTCTCCTTTTCAGTTCCTTCAAAGCTATAACTAACCTGGACTCTTGCTTGGTTCTTCTTTCCCTAATCCTGATCCTTTCTCTTTAGCTTGACCTGATTTTAGGCTATCAACACCGATTCGAACCCATGCATGCTGGTTACATGAACCGGTGCTTTACCACTCGAAAGAAAGTCAAGAATCAAGCAAGAAAGAGCTGAACCAGAATACAGTAACACTAAAGCTAACAAGAAGAAGTTCTTCTAATCCCAAGAGTTAGTTAGTACCTATCCCTAAAAGACTTTGTACGAGATTCCTTAGTTCTAAATGTTTGGGTTTTCTATAAACTTCCTTTATTGTTTAGGTCTTATTACTTACATCTAAAGGAGTGTGTTAGTATCTATTCCTAAGTACTTTTCCGGGCTGCTTGTTACCGGATAGAACTCATATGAAAGCCCCTCTTGGTTAATGAGTTTTCCTTGTTCTGTATTACTTGTTGGTATTTCCCAAGCCCTCCAAGAGCACAGAAACCCAACTACTTGCTAATAAAACTTTATGCCTTATTAAGGAATTCCTTACACTAATATCATATCTAAGGAAACCAGACTAGAAAAGCTGTTCACAATATACATAGTAAAGTACCCAATCAACTTCTTAGTACTTACTTTACTGAATTTTCATACCTCTAGTCCCAGCCCTTCCTTGCAGCAGATACTTGAACTAATAATAAGTGACTCTTTTAAGGAATATTCCTACTTACACTAGAAGCCACATCAAGTACTTGCTCTTTAAATATCTATCCAAATCCAAAAGACTCAGAACTTTCAAGATCTACTAGCTTTCAGAATCTTAATCTTAAAATACCTATCTAGCTAGGAAAAACACTTTCACTTCTTGACTTGATAGCATGCCAAAAGCACAGTACAGATGCTGGAACCTTTGGAGCCCTACCCATAGACAGTACAAGCAGGAATAGGCACAGACAGTAAGGACAGTACGAGCTAGAGCTTAACCAGTCGATGTATGAACTGAAGAATAGGTCAAAGCAGTTACAAGACCCTGAACCATAGCCAGATAAGCAGGAACCAGACAGTCGCAGTACCAGGAGCAAGTGTAGGAGCAATACCCAGAGAGATCATACCCACTAGATCTTCATGACTTTCACTTTTTTCTTACTTTTATCGCTATACTAGACTACATTTTTTTCGAAAAAAGGGCTCTCAAAATAGGGCTTTCTATAGTATAAACTCCAAAATCTTTGTTCAAAATTTACCTACGAGAAAATGAATAGGACCCATTTTGTTAATAGGATCAGTACTCAATTCCAGAAAAAGTAGGAGAGCTATATATGGTAAATGAATAAACAGGATTTCACTAGTATAGACCTCAACCAATTTTGAAAAAAGGTAGGAATCCCTTATATGTAAAAGTAAGAAAAAAGGAATGATTGGCCTACTTTCCAGGATTCACCTTCAATTGACTTCCTTTGCTTGCTATACAGATAGATCGGAGAAAGCCTCTCCTCGACCAGAGAAGATCCTCGCTTTCAATTAGCTGCACTTGCTTTCAGGAGATTCAGAGTTAGGTTCAAGAGGTCAAAGGGCGATGTGGTACAAAAGAAAGTGGTTAGAATTAGAGTGGGCAGGCTTTCAAGAGATTCTTTAACACCTTTACCGGCGTATTCAGTTACAGCTTTCATTAACAGCACTCGCATTCCAACTGTTTGTTAGAGATAGATCGGAAAGTCCTAACAAAGACAAGTGCTCCAATATAAAGATTGCCTAAACCTCAGGGAAATTCTACACTCCTTAGCTATCAAGTCCCATCCCATCGGTAGAACTAATACAAACAACTGTATTGGCAAAGACTGCTTGCTTTCCATCAGCAACAGTTGGACTGCTTTGACTTGAGAGTTAGACTTCTTTATGGGCTAGAGCTTTCTTATGAGATTGACCTTCCTTCGCCGGCACAGTACAGAGCTAGCAAAGGACGGCTTTCACTGGCTATCGACAGCTAAGATAGAGCAACACTGTGTTGGCTAACGAACAGTGTCTTTCAAATCACTTATATAAAGAGTCATTCAATTTGTACCAATTTCTTGCAGTGAAAAGTAACTGAGTTTAGTGGAAAATTCCTATTAGAAGTATCTCTTAATTAGCAGTCCAGGATGAGTGAAGCTTGAATGAGTTTCAATAGTGGTAATTCAATCGTGCTTGGAAGAAAAGACATGGGTTCGAGTCGGATGAATTAGAATCCTTGGGTCGGTGGTTAGAGCTCTTTGACAGTCATTTCAAGGATAATAAAGAAGGAAGAATTTCTATAAAGTAGTTCTCTAAAGAGATCCTTCCCACAGACGTAACCATTTTCTAACCTTTTATCATTTCTGTAGTTCAATTTGTAGAGCTTAGTAACCTTATTCCTTCTTATTAGTTTAGTCAATTTTCCTTTCTTAAGACGTTGCTAAAGCTCACCTTGTAATTGAGTTGTCTATTTTCTATCACTTTTGAAGCTTAGAATTGAGTCAAATAAGCGATTGGCTAGGTCGCTTACATGAGATTCCGATACCTTATTTTGAAAGATAGAGAGAAATAAAGAGGAGTATAAGATAGAACATGAACTAGAGAGGTAGAATGGAAGGAAGATCAGCATAACTTTCTCTTACAGGCTGGCCTATAAGACAAGTCACACTAATAGAAAAAATGCTCCAGTAAGAAGCCACACAACGAGTCCTAGAGCTTTCTTAACCCTGGATGAAGCTCCTTCTCTCTCGGCCAGCTATCCAACCAGAGAGACTTTGAGCGTTCTACAAGCCCTTTTCATTAAAAGTGTAGCTACTGGCTGTAGGCGAGATCACCAGTTTTTACCCAAGAAAAGAGAGAGAATTTGGAAAGAGCTTTCTTATCAAGAGTTGGCTAAGCTCTATTGAGTCGAAAAGCTTTTAACTAAACTAAAATAGAACTGATTCCATACACTGAATGAAATTCGAACCGATAACAAACACTTTCGGATTCGAACCTACGAAATTCCATGAAAAGAAACCTGAACTAACCCCATTCATCTGTGCAAACCAAGGAAATGTTAAAGAAAAGATGCTCAAACCACCTACTAAATGGCTTAGGGATTCTCTACTCTATAAAAGGAAATTGAGGGTCAGAAAAGAAGAGAGAAATTGAATGACTTTATTTAAGCTATTATCTAAACTCCCATGTATCTATTTAAAACTAACAAGAATACATTATTAGGTCGGATAAGCACTCTCCCTGGCTTTCCTAAAACAAAGAGAATCAGAATCAATCCTCCTTTAGCAACATCATCCCATTAGAACAATTAATAGTCCTCTCTAGCAGAAAGCACTCTACCTTGCCGTTCCATTAAGACTTAGATCTGCCAGCTATACAGAACAGACCTGCTTACAAGGAATCGAATCTAAGAATAGCTCCACCGGAACATGCGCCAACTTGACCTTCCCTTCTTACTCTTCTGCATACTCCTATTCTTTCGCTCGCTAATTAACAACTGTACGTACCATCGACAGCAAAGCAAATAGGTATGAAATCTTCTATACTATATAGTAGAAAAGAAAGAAAGAAATTCTTGTCTTTTCTTTCCTAACATTGACATAGGGGAATTTAGACTTGATTCTATATAGCAGAAAAGCTTGTCAATAAAGCGGTAACAAAGGATGTACTCGTTATTCTATTAAGCACGTATCCTCAACATGTTAATGATAAGCTCCATAGGCCATGAGGGATATACCTTATTATGAATCCTAAGAATTTCCTTTAGGATAGGAGAAGTAACTCTATTAATTCTTTGCTTTGGTGTTTGCTGCTAAAGCGAGCCTAAGCTAAGGAAGTGCAGCTAATTGGTATTCTTGTCTTTGTAAGAGCTTTCCTTCTTGATTCCGATCTAGATCTATCTGTAATGGGATAAGGATAAGCCCGGTGCCAGTAAAGAATTGAAGCTAAACACAGAATTCCTTAAATGAATTCCTGTTAGTAGTTTATGATAGTCAAATGAATTCCTTGGTTTCTTAGTTTTGTTGTAAGCAAAGGGGAGATCATCCTAAAATGGAAAGCATGGCATGGAATGTCTCTTCTTGTAGCTCTTGTTTTAATGGGATTGCAGGTACAGAAACAGAATCTGTACTAGAACTTTCTTCATTTACTTGAGAGTTAGACTTTAAGAGCGCTATAAAGACCTCTGTTTTAGAACTATACCCGGTAGACCTTAAACAGAATTGCCAGGAGCTGCTAGAGCCATAGCCAGAGAACGAGCCTAAGCCTAATCCAGTAGGACTTAGTAGAGCTGTACCAGTAGCAAAAGCTAGTGTAGGATCTAGACAAGGAAGTACCAGTATATAGGATACTGGAGAGTTAGAGTATATTATGATAATACATTCATACATTATAACCCAAATATTCATATTCTTTTGTTTGAGCAGCATACCTTGTTCTAGCTGACCCTGTTGTTTGAGCCCTAGACTGACCTGTAGATACAATACCAATACCCCAAGCCATAGCCCTTCCCTGAACCATAGCCAGTAGATGACCCAGTGCCCAAGAGAAGTTCCCATACTCACTAGAATTAGAAAGGACTTTCACTAACAGGATAGAAATTCCCGGAAAATCCCAATTTAAGGTAATATATAATAAAGAAATCCCATACCATTAGATAGAAACCCTCTAGTGCATACATACATCTCTATAAATCTTTAATTTACGAGGTTAATGCCTCTAGTCTTATAGATACAACACCTCACTAAGAACCCCCAAAATATAGGAATCTCTTTTATGAGTTACTGAAATGCTTAAAATCAGAAATCGGAAACCCAGCTTACAAAAAGCACTTTCTCAGCTTATTTTCCATTATTAGTTAGCTATCTTCTTTAAAAGCTGTAAAGAAAGGATTGGGCTTCCTTGTCTTGTACTCGATAGAGAGCCGGAGTTATAGTTATATGGCTATAAAAAGTTTTTTTTCACTATTCAGTAGCGAGGAATTATAGGTATTTTAAGAGTAAATTAAAGGAAGATATGTACATTATGACCCAGAAATAACAGACTTCATATTTTGTTTGACTAGCTTCTTTATATTGACTTATATTCTACTTGTCCTTGATTGTACTTGACTCCCATCCCCACGTTGACTTTGACTTGAGAGTTAGCATTTTAGAGTATAATACCCTGTATTAAGAGCTATTCCATTAACTGGTAATTGGGGCTTTCCAGACTGTACTCTAGCCTTGCTTTTATTACCACTTGTCTAGATTACTAAGATATATTCCTCTTTTTGCTATGCCTTTATCGTTTTGGAGGATAAGAACTTAGGAGATTATAAATACATCTCTATTACGAAGTGTACACGAAGGAAGGTTAATGCTATTATATAGGATCAGTAAAGTACATAATTACACGATAAGACCCGAAAAGAGACCTCAACTTTGCAGAAATACCTTCCATTTTATATTACCTAGTGGAACTAGAACCAGAAACCTTCAACACAGAAAAGTAGCAAACCTCCTTAAGACTTTAACCTGGAACAGAGTGCCCTTATACTACAAAATAGAAACCCTTTTACGGTGCTGGATACTATAAGACAAGATTGCAACCTCCCCTTAAATAGTAGGAAAAAACCGAAAAGGAAGAACTGACTTTCATAATTGCATGACTTGCTTTTATTAATCTTAAAATGCCTAACTTCACACTTACCTAGTTTTTTTTCTTTTATTCTTAACCTTTCTAGGAACTATATACTATATACTGTTTCTTGCTTGGAATGCCTTTAAACCAACAAAATACAAAGTAAAGTTAGTTTTATCTTAATTGAAAATACCTAAGGAATACCACCTACTACAAAAAAATGAAAGGCTCTCTAAAACAAATGAACTTAGGTTTAACTCTTTAATTACCATTACCAAGAATTTACTATCCAGGAACCTATTGAAATGAAAAGCTTGTTCTGAAAGGGCCCTTTAATTCCTAAATAAAGCCCTTGAACACTAAAACAGCTAATGAGTTCCTGTATACCATTAGAAATCCCAATTATAGGATACACTTTCAAAGCTAATGAATACAAACCAAAGTTATTCTAAATTCTTCCTTATAGTGCCAGTTAATATACGTCTTAAGCTGGATACATTTAATAATTGGATTTCCTATACTTAAGTTCCTTATTCTTTGTACTTTGAGTTCTATCTATATCCTGTAATGCTGTTACCTATGAGACTAGATCTTACTCTTACTTGGTAGCTTTCTTCTGAGTCTTCTTACTTTCGTACCTTGAATTCTTATAAACTTGCCTAGTTAAGTTAGCCAGGAATGGGAACAAAGAAACAGTACCACTCCAACTAAGCCAGCACCCAACTCTTCTCTTTGCTTTGTTCAGAGCTTTACCCTTCTTACGAGAGATACCTGTCATCTTTGTAGCCCAACTCTTATTGACTTACTTCCTTTCTTACCTTAATCTCCGTACTTTTCCGAATACCTAGACCTTTTTTCTTCTTAGCAGCTAGACTCTTTCTTACCTATACCTCTTTCGTTAGAAGACTCTCTATCTGTATTTTATTCTGTATCTAATCCTTTCTCTCTTCCCGTTACTCCTTGTTTACTAATTCAAAATCCTAATACCCAGGCCTTTCCTCTTAAGACTTTGACTCTCTTACATCTTGGGAAGTTTAGGGAAACAAACTCCCATCTTATTTAGAAGTCAAGGCAAGTGTAGCTTGTAAGTACTCCTAACTAGTCCAATCTACTCCAACCCTGGAAATGCAAATGAGAGGAAAGCAACTCCCAATCCTTAACTTCCCTTCCTTAACCTCTCCAGTCCAATCCCAGAACTCCAACTGAGCCATAAGCAATCCCGGAACTCTAGTCCAATCTAGGAAATCCAGCAATCCACCAACAGATCGGACAAGCACTCGTAATCCAATCAAGGAAATCAACTGAATAATACAATCCATTCCTGGAAACTCCACTCTCTACCTACATACCCTTCTTGCTGACAGTCTGCTTTATTGTCTTCTTCTCTTCTTACCTATACATGTCTTATAAGCTATATCCGTACTCTCTATCTTACTCTTAGTCATACGGACCTTCTTTCTTAGAGTAGCTACCAGAACAAGGAAGGAATTAAGAACTCAAACAAAACCAAGCAACATGAAAAACCTCTATCTTGTACATGGTTCAAGACCCATAGCACATAGTAGAGAATACTTGACTTAAGAATGTCATGATTTAAAATCTTTCTCATTCCTCCTCAGTTTCTTTGGAGCTTTCTCATTCCTAAATTACAAGTCTTACTCTTTATCTGCGTTCTTGACTTCTTTTTGACCTGATCCGAAACCTTGACTCTTACTCGGTTCTTCTTTCCCTTTTAGTACTCTTTGTTAAGAAACACTCCTCCTATTTTAGAGTTCCCTCGTTCTGACTCAAAAGCACAGAGGCAAGCTTGTCTTGTATTACCATAATCCCAGTTTCTTTAGGCTGGACCTTTCTTAGTCCTTGTAGCTTGACTTTGACTCATACCTTGAATTTTAACGGATTCCCTTGTTTCTCTTCATAGCTAGACTTCTTTTCTTAGTCTTCCGCATACCCTCTCTTTGGAACTACACCCTTTTTACTAAGAACTACTTATTTAGTTAAAGGAAACCGATTGATAGCTAACTGAAACCAAAAGGGAAGGCTTATCCTATTCTAGAAACTCCTTTATTAAAGAAAACTCCCCTCAAGCTATCTATGAAAGACACTAACTACGATTCAATCTCAATAACTCGAATAAGCTCATGTTAACAAGTCTGGCACTCTTCAGGCAGAGCACCAAGAGAAGGATCAACAAGGCCCAGGTTCAAGACCAACCAATAGGACATAAGAGAAATAGGAAGACTTGAATGAAAGAATCCGTGACTTACAAGATAAATCTTGCCTTCGTAAAGCTTACAAAATCTAACCATTTTATGAGAAAAAGTACGTTTTATATAACTGCAAAAGTTCATTTTTTTGACACTTTCAACCTCTCATTCAAAACTATAAGGGTCAAGAATTACCAAATAGAAAATGAGAAATATTAAGACTTGGCATATCAGTCCTGGACTAAAAGGAAAGGCTTATCAGGGGAACCTTAGTTACAAGTTAAACTTGCCTTTTGTAGAATTCCCAAATGAAAGAAAGATAGAAAGCTGACCCTTTGGAAAAAGAAGAATCATAGCCTTAGTGAAACTCAGCCTTAGGCACATCAGACCTGACTTCAGTCTTGACTAACTGACTCAAGTGCTCGCTCCGAAAAGGATACTAAACAAAGTTCTATTTGAAAGTCAGGAGAACCTGGGAGAAGTTGGGCATAAAAGCCTTTCTGTGTATATACAAGTAATTGCAAATCCATTTCTATAAAGAAGTGTCAAACACCAAAACAAGGTATGCTTTAGCTTAGAACCTCTTAACCAAGCAAAAACATTGAACTAGGATTGAACTAGGAAAGTACAAAAAAGCTCTCAGAACTCTTTCTATTTTCTTAGTAAAGTCAGCGGATTCTACTAGAGCAAATCTTGATTAGAGTCCAAAACGAAACTCAAATCTTGAAAAAAAGGGAAGTCAATGTTCTTGCAAGGAGCTGCACTGTCCCTTATATCTGAAACAAATGAAGTCAACGTTGTGTTACTGATCAGTCTTCATTTCTTGACTGCCGGGTAGCTTGTCAACTTGTAATATAAGAAGCATACAAAGATCTGGCTTGCTCTTTATCTAAGAACTATTCAAAAGTGGTTTCAGTTCAGTGAGATACTAGTTGATAGCTGTACATTAGTCTTTATAAGTGGTTTTCTCCTATTCATTCTTTAGTCAACTCTGACTGAAAAGCGCTAGATAAAGCGGTTTCTGCCCCGTCTGTTATTCATAAGGTTTTTTGGTTCTTACCTTACACGCTCAGAGTCAGCTAAAACCCATGAAGAACTATCTAAACGAAGAAGTAGCGGATTCACCTTCTTAGAGCGTAGAACTGTTAGGAAACGTACACTAATAAAGAACAAGATCACGTACCTGGAGCTTAGAAAAGGAAACCTAAGAAAGAAAGACTAGATTTGAGTACTGAAAAGGAAAGGAAGTGCGAGTCAAAGAATGAAACCAGGGTCAAGATTGGGTAGCTTAGCTGTGAGACAGAAGACCAATTCTTACAAATGAACACTTCTACAGGACTTGAGGTTCGTAAGAGCTCTGAAGGAACTGAAGAGGGATGGTGTAAGCTTGGATCTGAACAAAGAGAAGAGGAAGAAAGTGAGAGAGCTTGGCTTGCTTTACTGACTGAAAGACTCAACAAAGATCGGCGAGTTCCTTGTTAGAGCTATGTCGGGTTTGATAAGAGAATGGGAACTCATTGACAGGAGAAAGAGAAAACACTGTGTACTTTACTAGCTTTCAGGCAAGTTTCTCTTGGCTTGGACATTGGACAGGAAAAGTCAGAAGCTGGCTAAGAAAGAAGCCAGGAAAAGAATAACCATTACATGAATCAAAGAAAGAGGAAACAAACTAGAAAGAAGAACAAGATAATTCTGAGTACCATATCTTTGTGGTTAGTGGAAACAACTCGAACTCAAGAACTCCGCGAATACCCATTAGAAAGACCTAGGACTAGACAACTCTATGAAACTGGGATCACAAAGCACTCTTTCTAGGTTAGACTTGTCCCTCTGAGTCTCTTTCTTTTAGTTAGAAGCAGAAAGACCTAAGAAATGCCGACTTCTCTCAGAAACTCTTCCGCTCTTTGTTTTAAAAATGTATCCAATTCTAACTTTTTCTCCTTAGTCAATCCACCCTTATCTAACAGAGATTGGAGAAGCTCAGGTTTGATAGATGACAGAATCTCTCTTTCATATTGTGCGATTCGGGCTAAAGGCATGCGATCACAGAAACCATTCACAGCTGCATAAATCACTAAGATTTGTTTCTCGATTGGAAGTGGTGCATATTGGGCTTGTTTCAAAACTTCAGTAAGCCGTGCACCTCTGTTAAGTAAGGCCTGAGTGGCAGCATCAAGGTCTGATCCAAATTGAGCAAAGGCCGCAACCTCGCGATATTGGGCCAATTCCAGTTTCAAACTACCGCAAACTTGTTTCATAGTTTTTAACTGAGCAGCAGAACCTACGCGACTCACGGATAAGCCGACGTTAATAGCAGGACGAATCCCACGATAAAAGAGCTCTGTTTCCAAACAGATTTGACCGTCGGTAATAGAGATGACGTTCGTAGGAATATAAGCAGAGACATCTCCCGCTTGCGTTTCAATCACAGGCAAGGCTGTTAAGCTACCAGCGCCTGTCTCGTCCGAACGTTTAGCCGCTCTTTCCAATAGGCGGGAATGCAAGTAGAAGACATCACCTGGGAAAGCCTCACGGCCTGGCGGTCGGCGTAATAATAAAGACATTTGGCGGTATGCAACTGCTTGCTTACTAAGATCATCATAGATGATTAAAGCGTGCATTCCATTATCTCGAAAGTCTTCTCCCATGGCACAACCCGAGTAGGGAGCAAGAAATTGGAGAGGAGCTGGATCTGAAGCAGTTGCTGCTACAAGAATCGTATAAGATAAGGCACCCGCTTCTGAAAGAATTTGAACTAATTGGGCCACAGTTGAACGTTTCTGTCCCACTGCAACATAGACACAATACAAGATTTCAGTCTCAGAAGTCGCCCTTGAATTCAGTTCTTTTTGGTTTAAGATGGTATCGATAGCAATGGCAGTCTTTCCAGTTTGACGGTCACCAATAATCAGTTCGCGTTGACCACGACCGATAGGAACCAAACTATCCACCGCTTTTAAGCCAGTCTGCATAGGCTCGTGCACTGATTTACGTTCAATAATACCTGGCGCTTTCACTTCCACACGACGGCGATCGTGAGCGCTTAATGAACCCTTACCATCTATAGGCAAGCCCAGGCCATCCACCACACGACCTAAAAGCGCTTTACCCACTGGAACATCCACAATTGAGCACGTGCGCTTTACAATATCACCCTCTTTGATTTCGGTATCACTACCGAAGGCAACAATTCCTACATTTTCGTTCTCAAGATTAAGCGCAATCCCTTTCACACCACTGGCAAACTCCACCATTTCACCGGCTTGAATCTGGTTCAAACCTGAAACACGCGCGATACCATCGCCCACAGAAAGCACTCGACCTATCTGATCCAGTGCAATCTGATTCTCAAAGTTACTAATTCGATCCTCAAGTAGTCTACTAAGCTCTGATGTTTTTGAACGGAATTCCATCTTTATCCTATACCAGTTTTTAGGAAGAAAAGAATTACCTGATTAATCAGCACTCAATTTGAAAAACAAAACAAACAAGAAAGAACAAAGACAAAAAGCACTCTACTTCTTTAATACATAATAGATTCTAGTAATACACATCCTAAGAAAGGGAAGAACTCGTCGCAAAGCATGCAAATTTGAATTGTAGAGGATAGAAGTAAATACACTTTATAAACTTGAAACAGAAGAATAAGAAGAACCCACTCTCTCATGATAAACATACTATATACTGACTTCTAACAATTAAGCGTCGGGAGTATACCCAGGAATTTTCTAATAGGCACTACTTCAAAATTGGAAGATAGAGACCAGAGGAAACTAAGAATAGCTCTGAACAAAGTGAGGAGTATTTAGTTTGGCTCCGAAGGAACTGAGGAGGAGGAGGAAAGGGGAGTCGAACCCATACAAGAAATCCACTCATGATTTAGTAAACCTGTGCCTTACAAAGACACCTTGCTATCCCTCCACTACACTTTGAATTGTATTTGCCAAAAGCTTGGTTATTCATATGAGCTAAATCCTTTTTTTTTTATATAAGTGATTCTTCCTAGTAGTCATGATGCTGTGTGAGCTTTCTGCTTGTATTAAACGATCAGTGAATCTTCGGTCGGCTACTCCTAAAGAAAAAGAAGAAAGATTCCATACTCTTAGAAGGAAAGTATACCCAACAGAGTTGCTTAAGAGCCGATAAGCGTTCTTGAGTCATGGGTCCCTTTGGCAGATCTTCTTTAGAGAAAGAACTGCGAAAACAAAGCAAATAAGAAAATGACCAGATCCAAGCAGCCAGTTAACTACAAACAAGTATAGAAACTTGGAGAGTACCTCGCTTTTGTTCAGTTTCAAAAAAGAGAGACAAATTAACAACTTAATGGAGATTTAAAGCATCATTTAAATAGAGACAAATTAAAACCGTAAAAACATACGCTTGTAAGATAGCTACACCTAATTCCAGACCTGTTAATGCAAGAACTATTGAAAAAGTACCCAAAGCTCCTATCAAATACAGAAGCTGATTCATGCATAACATTGTCCAAGCGAAACCACTCAAAATCTTTACTAAACTATGACCCGCCATCAAATTCGCAAATAAACGGATTCCTAAACTCAAAGGACGGAAAATATATGAGATTAGCTCCAGTCCCACTAAGAGAGGAGCTGCCTTTATAGGAATTCCCGCAGGTAAGAAGAAGCTTAGAAAGTGCAGACCATGTCTTTGGAAGCCCACTATGGTAATCCCAATAAAAAGAGAAAAAGAAAGACCCATAGTAATTAGAAAGTGACTCGTTACTGTGAAGCTATACGGTATCATACCTTGAAGATTGCAAAAAAGAAGGAAGAGAAATGTAACAAAGATCAGAGGGAAAAACCTTTGTTTTACCTTCCCAGAGAGACCCCCTATTTGCTCGTTTACTAGGTTTATAGAAAATGAGTAAAGAAGTTCCAGGACAGATTGCGCACCATTTCCTACTAAGTGGCCCCCTCCCCTCTTTGTAACCAGCAAAATAAGAAGGAGGAACAAAGAAAGCGAAAGCAGCAGAAAGAATGTTGAGTTTGTGAATGATAAAAACAGATTGCCTATCTCAATTTGGACAAATGGAATGATCTGAAATTGTTCCAGCGGAGAGTTCACATATTGTAAATTTCTAACTATTTTTATCCTAAATATTCTTTTATAGTATAGTATAAAAGCAAAATCGATAGAAAATGCAACTCAAAATAAGGGAGCTTTTCAGAAGGAAAAGAAAAAACACTGGCTAAGAAAGAAGCCAGGAAAAGAAGGAAAGAAACAAGGGAAATGAATCACTCTTAGTATATAGGATAAAAGTAAGCATCAAAAAGCAATGAAATAAGCAAACAAAGAACAAGAAAAGAAGCAATGAAAGAAGAAGAGAAAACACTAAGCAGAGAAGAGAAAAAGAAGAGTATGAGTAAAAACAAAAAGAGAAGGACAAGAGAAATGAATTCTATACATAATTAAAAAGGACTTCTCGTTTGGTTGTTTGAGTTCTTAATTCCTTATTGATCCTCCTTTTTGTAGCTAGTATTAGAAATTCCTTTGATTAGGCCTTGCCGGTACAAAAGGCAGGTGTAACTGTAGCCGTGTCCGCTTATTACGTATATATAATACCTCGAGTTACTGAGAAAATGGATCCCTTTGAGCTAGCTTCTAACACAACGCTCCTTGATCTAATGGACTAGATAATTACAATTCATCTTTACCGAGTTAAAAGGGGTTCCTTTGGGTATATGCACTATACAAAGCGTAGATAAGCACAAGGTACACTTGTCTTTCATTGGTCAATTGCAAAACTTTTAAGTCTATTAGAACAACAAGTTGAATGAGTACTGTGTTATAGAATTATCAGAAGTGGTCAAAGCCTTACGCTGCTGGCCCATTAGTCGTAGGTTCAAGTCCCAACAATCCCGAAAGGGAAAAACTTCTGCTAATTTTAGTAATTAAGAAAAGGGGTTACGAAGAAGGTTACCTATTTTACCCTACGAACCGCCTAGATACATCTAGGATTTTTCTATCATGAACAAACTTATAGCTACCCATGAACTCTGGATTCCCTACTGGAAGAAAAGGCGTTTAGCCAGCCTCTTTTTTATTTAAAAGTCTTTGTTTTACACTTTGTTAACTGAGATTTCCCTTCGTTTTTATCTAACTAGCCTAATTCCTCGAATAATACAGCACAGAAAAAGCGATAAGACTTACTTTAGTTTTTCTTAGAATTTCAAATTAGATTTTGTTATTAACTTGAATACTTGACAGTGCTTCTTACAGGAAGGATGTTATATATACTACTCTTTTTGTTTGGTTTCTACATTCGTACGTAATATGTAATACTTGACGAAGGCAATACTATACTTCTGTGCCTGTTCATATATAGCTTCTGCTTTGAACATAATAAATAAGTCCTTAAATTCCCTTTCTAGTATTGTAAAGTGCTAGTGTTTCTCCAAGAAGTTCTCAACTCAACTGCAGGGGTTCCTTTTTTCGAGTAACTCATCACAAAATTTTTAAACCATTAGAAGGATTTGGCTGGGTAGAGTCCCTTGAACTTAAAATTTAAAGTAAGGAAGTGATATTTAGCTCTTTACAACAAACCCTGCTGCCTCGAGTAATAAGCTACTTCTTTGTTTATGCTTCATCTGGAGTAACCTTTATTGAAAAAGGATATCGTTTTTTAGAATTTGCGGACTACCTATACTATTACTACTGGGAATTCCCGACCTTTTCGAAGCTCTCCTTACCAAGGAGCCTTTACCCAACTGCAACTAAATATCTAATTACTTAAATTTTTGACTCGAAGGAATTCAATTTTTTTTTATTAAACTTCCATGACGGAGACTTCTTTTTTAAAAAGGAGAAATCTATTCCTAAGCTTACCGAGTTCCCATTCTCAGTAAAACCTGTTAGAAATCGCTGAAATTCTAATTATGTTCATCTTTTTGAGGGTGGTGTACGAAGGGTACTTACTAAAAAATTCATTTTAGGAGGGTCTTGCTTTTACTCTATATAAATTACTAATATTTAATAAATAACTATAGACTTCCTTATACACTTGTTACTTGAACTCGTATAAATAATAATAATACCTTGTTGCAACAATCTTTCTCTACCGAGTGCTTCTTAAATCTTTCTTTAAAACTTTCACTACTCAAAGCCTTTTACCGAGGGTTAAACTGGGCAATTAGGTGTCTCTCATTTTATTAAATTGAATCCAGATTAGATTTTAAGGTCTCTGCATTAAGGTGTTATCTTTAGTATATAAAAAGGAGATCCTATATAAAGAAAAGCATTTCTATCAAGGGATTCCGACTTTCTTAGCATTATGACTCCCAAGTCGAGGTACACCTTACCTTATGGGTGTTCAACAAAAGAATGAAATTAGGAACTTATAACAAACTCTAGAAAAAGAAGCATCCGTTAAACAGGAACACGTACAGCTTGTGTTTATGACTAGCTACTAACGTTATGATTACTATCTATCGTTATTCTCTAAAACCTTTCTGGAATGACCACGAACTCTTTTATAAAGAACTAAATAATCTAGGATTCTGGTACAGGGGGTTTATCCTTGTTGAAATCAGTAGTTTATTCCAGACTCTCTTAAAGGGTCTTACTTTCATGAAATATTACTAGGGTTCTTATTGTTTGTATATTCTTCTTAAACCTACCAAGCTTTATCGGCAAGCCTCTATAGGAATAAAGTTAACCTAATTTAATTAGTATGGAAGCTCGCAGCCCGTACTTCTCCAGTACGTTAAAAAGAGTTAGTTTTAGTATCAGGAACCCCAATTAACTAAAATTTTCAGGCTTTTCTTTCGTATTGTCGTATTGATTTCACATTCAAAAAACTAACTAAACCAGTAAACCAGTATATATGTAGAGCGCTGTATCAAGTAAGATTAAAGTCTTAACCTTGGGTTTTCTTTATTCTGTAGTATAAGGTACTTATGTAAACAAGAATTACAGGTATAGGACACTATCAATATAAGTCCTGTAAAGAGAAAAATAAGTCCAAAAAGGAGGAGTTTTTGTCCTCAAGACCAAGCAAGACCAGTCTCATATTCAAAAAAATATTCGTAAACTGAACTTCCTGCTTTTCGACAAGATTTAGTTAATTGATATTTTGGTTTACACCTCGTGGCAGGGAAACTTAGAGTTCTTGCTCTTTGAATGTCTTGTTAAACCATACTTGCGTAATAAAGATTTTTAGGATTCCATTTTATAGGAGGTGTATTTAAAGTAAAAGCTCTAGAAATACCTTAATAATAAAGGCTAAAAAGACTTCCTTTCTTTTTGTTTTTGTAGTAGCTCTTTTCTCTCTAAACTGCACATAAAGGTTATATTGTTATCCCGGGAGCTCTCGCGGGATTCTAACCCATGACATTTAGGTTTGGAGGTATGTGTTGTAACAGCTGAATGAATCTCCTTTTCTTAAACTGTTTGAACGGGGTAATATTTTTTCTCGTATGTAATGACACGACTAGTATTCTTTAATATAATATATGAATTTCGAAAAAGTAGATTGATATAGTCTATGCAGCAAGAGCGAGAGGGACACACTGGAATGTGGTAACTTAAGCCAACTTCTCTTTTTAGATATAAATTCGATACTAGCGGAGTCTGGCTAATATTTGGCTGAGTAGCTTCATACTAATACTTATTGAGCCTTCTTTTAAAAGCGAGATCTATCAACTTTCCCTATAAAGTTCATAGTGGGGAGTAATAAAGTGTTAGTTCAAGTAGAGAATATGCAGGTTAAAGTCCTAACATATTGCTTAGGGTCCTTATTTTTTGGGACTCCGGTCTCTTTTGTAAATAGAATTTAACATGCTTGTAAGAAGTAGCTGTTCTTAACTGGATTTGATTGCTGCAACTTTAATAAAGGCAGGCCTATCTCGTTAGTTAAAACTTTACAGAAAAGAAATTCTAGTTAGTCATTGAGCGGCAGGTAGTAGTCTTTATTTCTGGCTCTACTTTTTTTGTGTAAACTTTCTTAATAATAGATAAGGAAATCGTTGACAGAAAACTCGTTTATAATATGCCGTTTATAGAACCCTTCTATTAGGGGAGTAGGTTCTCAGCTTCAAACAGCCCTCGATAAGCTGCATTTATTCGAGCAAAAACCACTTTTGCTTTGATATCTTTTGAATATGATAGACAAAAAGCAGTAAATCTAAATCTCTGATGTACCTTTCGGCTTTATGCGCAACATTTAACCGAGATTCTGAAGTAAGTAGTAGAACAGAAGGGTTTAAATATCTTCTTGTATAGCTGGGCATTCACAAGGAAAAGTGTATAATTAGAAGTCCTGCAATCACATAACATAAAACCCCCTAGCTTATCTCTTGATTATGTCCACGAAATTCCTAACCTTTTATGGTTGCTAAGTTGTTCCTTTTCAAAGATTATAGTAAGACTTTTCTACCCATTTTTACGCAAATCTACGAGTGAGGAAGCATCTAACAAAAGGGGTCTTTTTTAGCTTTTTAATACTTTTTAGTGAGTCATTCAAGTCTTGTGACATACTTATAAATCTTGTTTTTCCGATTAGTCTAAGAAGGCTCTAAAACAATTAGTAACAGAGAAAGCGGAGTCCTTTGAATTCCTTTATTTTGGTAAGTTATCCGAAACTAATCCTAGTCCCGAGATTTGTACTTATTAATAATAGATAAAGCGCTCACTTTTTCCTTAATTTTCAACTAGAGTAATGCTATAGGATTAAGAAGTCCGTTCAATACATATCTTTAAATATTAGTAGACCTTTTAGTTTAGTAACTTCGAAAAACTGGAGATCGCAAGCAAGGGGTTGGCACTAAACAGTAGCAGTTGTTCAATATGGAGTCCCCCCTTTGGGTTGCTTAAGAGCTTTTGGGGAATTCAGTGTAACAAATTAAATCTTAAGAGTTTTAGCCTATCACCATAATACTCAATTTATAATTAAAAGAATTTCCCTGGAAAAGTCCAACACCAATGACTTAGATAAATATATAAGGGATATCACGGATAAAGCACCCGGAGTACTTATAAAACTCTCAGTATAAATTCATTTTTAAAGGCTTCAAAACCCTAGACAAAGGGGTGACGCCGGAAAAGTTTAAGGCTGAGTCTGTAGTGCTTCGTTTATTATTTCAAAGTTTCTTGAATAATTTTTAGAATTAGACAGTCCTAAGGTGTAAAAGAAAGGTTGAGGTATAGGAATGAAATCATTTAACAGAGATACCCTTTGATAAACCAAGGATCCTACGACTGTGAACCCTAAAAATTAAAATACCCTTTTTTAACAATTGAGGATTTATCTTCATTACCCTTGCGTAGGACAACTAACAGGAACCCATTTTTGAAATAGAAGGGCTCTGACTTAAAAAGGGAATCACCTAATAAGAAGATAGGTCTAGGTAAGCTTAAGAAACAAGAAGTTATCGTCAAGAGTAAGGTACAGAGCTCTAAAATGAGTACTAACTCCAAAGACTTTGAATCCTTTTCTTTTTAGAAATCAGCAACTTCTATTCCCATTTAGTCTAAATCATTCATTTTAGGTAATCTAATCCGTGTGCTTTTCAGATACTTTTACGGGTTCCCGTAGTAACTAATATTTTTAAAAACTTTTAAGTAGTAGTGGGTTCTAGTACTTATCCTTAATAGAAAGATACACTTACTAATAAAACCAGCTATTGTAACTATGAAACTTAGTTAATTTGGGCTAAGTTCCTATTCATATAGTACTCTTCTCGAGATCCCCTATATATGCCTTTATTGCATAACCTGAAAAGCATTTTAAAATCATGGGAATATTTTCTAATATTTCTATTTTAGTGTCCAAGACCTGGCGTATTCGAGCCCTTTTATATGCGTTATAACATGTCGCTTACCTATATTGTAACCTATTCTTGAATCTCATTACGGTTCTTTTTGTTAAGGGATGTTGCTACATGGAGTAAATAAGATACTTATTTTTTTATTTAACCCTATCCAATCTAGAGATCTTATTTTAAGGGAGAAATAATTCAATTTATAAATATCATGCAAAATTCTACTTACGCAAGGCTTTGGGGAGAAGTTTAAGACTCTAAAGTTGTGTAATTTGGTAGAGTTACCATTACTATATTCTTAAATTCAACAAAGGAAGCCTGTCAATGAAGTCCTTGTATCCTTAACCGGCCTTTTTATCTTTTGTAAAGCTGTCTTAGTAGATCTATCAAGGGTAGGAAAAAAAACATGCTCGTTAAAGCAATCCTTTTGTCTTATGAGTATAATGGTAATAAGAATCCTAAGTGATATTCAAGAAACCCTTTCTTTAATCAAAAAACCCATGAGTTTAAATTTCTAATTATCTGTTAGACCGCTGATGAATTTTTTTTAGTCTGTGTCATTGGTTCGAATCCGAAAGTTTTAGGTTTTCTTTTCCTAAGCATCTTAATTTGTAGGCTATCTGTCTGGAGAATTCCCAGATTATATTAGTTAGTGTACTCTAGATTTTTATATTAAAAACTCACGCCCAACCATATCAGGAAATTTTCTTATGATGATAAAAGCATAAAATATATGCAAAAGATTTGCGTCTCTAGATGAAATTAAAAAGTATAGTGATTAG
Source organism: Pelargonium cotyledonis (assembly GCA_036897625.1). Classification (NCBI taxonomy): domain Eukaryota; kingdom Viridiplantae; phylum Streptophyta; class Magnoliopsida; order Geraniales; family Geraniaceae; genus Pelargonium; species Pelargonium cotyledonis. Next base: position 51,844 of record JAYMTA010000026.1, read on the forward strand.
GAGCTTCTAGAGGAATCTATAAGTAAGGAAGGATTCTCTATTTGTCGGTTCCTGCATTCGGGTTAAGTTTAAAGGCAGTTAAAGAATAAAAGTGAAGGCGTTTCTTAGTAAAGGGAAGTTTCCAAAAAAAAGAGTTATTATATTGTATCCAAGTTCTAGTTTCAAGCTTTCTTAATCTAATCAAATTTTCGATAATTTTTAATTTGGGGAATGTATTGCCAAATTATTGTTATATAATTAAAAGTCCGGGGGGCTTCTTAGCAGGAAAAATCTCACTCCACTCTGTCAACATAAAGTTATAGGCGATTAAGAAATTTGTTATAGGTGTTGGTTAATGAAATGAGAATCATTCTTGCCAGTAACGACCGGATCCGGTAATACTTTGCAATCATATAGTGAAATCCAATGCCAAAAATTAGGTAAAAAAAAGAACACAGTCGGCTTTTGCAAGTCAGGTTCTCTGGAATCCGCAATTCGGTATTCAGTTTACAAAAAGAGCCTTCAAATTCTCAAAACTAAGGAACCCCTTTTTGCGCCTCAGAGTTTCGAGTAAGAGGTTCCCGGTCTATTCAAGAGATTTAAGTAGGCTTTACTATATTGAGGACTTCTTCTTACTTACTACTTATTGAAGACTTTGGACAATAACTATACTTTACTGAAATGCTGAGACATAAGTAGATATAACATTCTCGAGTACCCCACTTCGTTTAGAATATTTTGGTCATAATAAATCTTCTGGGATCTTCTTAGTTTTAGAGGAACTCAAGGGATGGACACAGGTTCTTAGTAAAAAGGGATCCAGATAGTAAATAATTAGACAGGATGCTGATAAAAAGGAGTATATGCTCAAATAGTAATTAAAAAGTAAACAAACCTTCTTCCAGAATAACTAAAGCAAGCAATTAACTATTCGTAAAGAGAAGATCCAGAGACTGCTACCTCACTACTACAGTACTTACTTATTACTGCTACTAAAAATAACCGTACTTTCAACTTTTAAGACTATATCTTTATATACGTTTCTTACTAATTCCTTATTATTCTTACTTTTACTTGAGAATAAACAAAAGCTCGTATTTTTAATTACTTAAATAGAAATAGATTTAGATTATCTTGAATACTCGTCTTTCGTACTCTAGTTATAGTAACTCGAATGTAGTAAGTATAGTTTATTAGTGAGCATTTCTGTTTTATTTAGTTAGTATTTAACGTGGTCATGTACGGGTTTGTTGGATCAGCATGTCAAAGGTTCCAGTCGTATTACAACTCTGTTTAAAAGGGTACTTATTTTAGAGTTCTGTAAGCTGGCTGGCTTAATTCAAGAAATTGCCGTTTCAATTCCGGAATAATTAAAAAATTTAGGAGTAAATAAGTAAATCTAAGAAGAGGTAAGTCCTTGATCCTCCTGTTTCTGGGGTATTTAGAAGTCAGCTTCTGTAATTGGAATCCTTTAGAAAAAAGAGTAGCCAAGGGGTAGTGGCCCATTGAGACTATCTTCTTGCTGGAGTCCCTTTTTGTTTTTAAATCTAGACGAAGTTGACAAAATTAAGGCAGGGTTTATTTTCGTTAGTCTATTTTAAGACTTCAATCTCAGAGGGATTAAGAAATCTCAGTTTCCTTTATCTTTATGCTACATGATAAGGGGATCCACTAGTTGATTACAGGGGTCTGCTGCTAGGTAGGTAGTATAAAACTCATAAAGGGTATGAAGAGAGATTTAAGTCTGTTAATCTAACATATATTAAGGGGTTGACTCCTATAGTTACGGTAGGTGCTCAGAGCAAGAATTGCTACTATATTCTTTTTTCGCTAAGCAACTCTAGCCTTCAAGGGTTCCACTATCAAATGTCTCAAAGGAATCCTTTCAAAGACGGATAGGCGCAATTCTGGGAGTGAAGTACGAGGTTGGAATTATACAAAGAGAAACTCGGTTATAATAAAGTTTCTGTTTAATGCAATGCAACTCTTATATATAAATATAAACAAGGATTCTCTAGTTACTTATATATATATTATAAGAGGGTTGATCTCTAAATCTTCTGTGAAATCCTATAAGAAGTTTATTTAAGTTAAGAAATTCCTGTATATTTATACTTCGAAAATACCTATTTTGGTTGAGACTGGGCGTCGAATGAACCCTTTCATATACTTGTTATAAAGGCCTTAATTCTTGGTATTTCCTCTTTGATTAACTATTATTTAACTTAACTATTCGAGTACCTTTAAAAAGAAAGTCTTTCAGACAAGCTTGTTTTTCTTTTATGTGGTCCGAGACAAGGAAGTTGACAGGTCGTCAGCCACATAGAGCAGAAAACAAAACTAAAGGAAATATTCTACTTTTAATCACTTAGATTACACCTGTACGTAGACAAGGGGGGAAAGGGGTCATGCGAATTCAGGGGTTCTACTAGGTCCGTCCTAAAGGATATAACTTTGGCAAGCCTTCTTTTTCCAAGCAAGAAGAAATTGACTATAACTAGTTTGTTAAGCAACTAAGAGCTACTTTTTATAGCACCACTCTTTAGCTTTTTGTAATACGAAATTTCAAACGGATATAGGAATCGGGAGTCGCCTTGTATTTAATTAACTCTACTGAACTACTACTTATTTGGAGTTTTACAAAAGCATATCTCTCTAAAGTGTCTATAATAGATCCCTGTTTTGTGTTATTGCGAAGGGATCTGAGCTTTCCTGGGTTGCTCAAATTGTTATTCTTAGCTTTGAAATCCTAAAGCTAAAGAAAGCAAGAGTTTCCTTTTTTGGTGGATACAGAATAAAGGGTTATTAATGGGACTTTTTTCCAAAAGGAGATTTTTGGGTATATATAATGACAGCTACTCTATTCTAGTTAATTCTCTTAATAATATAATAAAAGAGAAGTTCGTTGTAGTAATCTGTATGTGAGTAGCTCTGGGCAAGCCTCGCCTCTTATTGCCTTTTACTCAGTGTACTGTAATTCTAGTTTCTTCGAAATGTCAATCGATATAAGTCAAATTTATATAGAAAAAGTCGAGCTAAAAGTAGTAGTATAAAAAAGCTAGGTTTTGGCACTGCCAAGAGAAGTGGGATCTCATTAAAAGAGGGGGTCTATAACAAAAGAGTAGGGTCCTTTCAAAGACCTCAACAGACTAATCTATCTAAGTGTACTCGCTCAAATAAAGTCGAAAAACATACGTTAGATCTTTACTTTTATGTCGAATATGTTATGCAATCTTCTGCAATCAACACACGAAAAGTTTTAATATACTAATTATCTCAGGAGAAACTTAGTCTAAATATTTGGTAGTATTCTGTAATGAGGCACGCCCAGGCATATGATGACAAGCAGGTAAAAAGTTATGGATTCCTATTTAGATTTCTCTATTTATTTTTAGAGTTGAAGCAATTAGTTGTAGTTTTATGACTTAAATGAAAAATGTGGGGCTCCAGATACAAAGAAATCTCCTTTTAGGGAGGACCGTATCAAGCCAATTGGTGGAGTTTTCCAGCTTTACTTTCCAAACAGGGTTTCTTGTGGAGTAACTAATAGATCTTATTATTTAAGCAAAAATTTAATCAAAGAAATACAAAAATATTTATGACTTGACTGAACTTTTTATCCTTATTTTATTCAAGGGGTTCCTGGTATAGGAAAAAGCAATATGAAATCTCGTATTCCACTATCACTACCCGAGTTTCAGGCCATACTACAAAGAGGTGTTTAGCCTAACTTTCTCTTTGGGTACTCTAAGATACTGTATCTGTTTATTAGTAGTAAACCCTTATTGAGACTGGATTATTCGCTACTTTTTTATCTTTGTTATTTTGTGAATTTAAATTCCTATACTAATAGAAAATTCCTTTTTTAAGCTAATGTACGAAAGGGTTTACAAAAAAAGCTACTATTGGGAAAGATTCATGTGAGTATAAATACACGAAATTGTAATAAGTATAAGTGCTTGCTTTTCAATTACTAGGTTTCTGGTTTGGGTGCTTTGTTCTAGTAGAGTCTAGTAATTTTAGAATTAAAAAAGGCGTTCGAACCCTTACATGTACGTGTAATGTTGGGAAAGCTAGTTTGTAGTTATAATAGTTATTTTTCTCGATACTTCTTCTTAAACAAACAGCATCTATCCTTTATATCCATCAAGCAAAATTCCCCCAAATTATTAAGCCACAAGTCCTGCAGTTTTATACCAGTGCTATATAGATCCGTCTCTCGAAGACCTGTATGCTTTTAACGCTGTTACAACAAGGTAAATAAAATTCTCTATGCGGAATCTCCTAAAATCTAGAGTAACTAAACTATGGCACCGGCCTTCTGCTATGAAAGAATCCTCTATAAGAAAGAAGGGAAACTCTAAGAAAAACCTGTAACTTATCCTCATTTTTCCCTTTTTCGATGTCATTTAGTTAGTACTTATCGTCCATCTTATTAGGTTTAATTTAATTATAAAGAATTTGTGGTTGAGTACAGAAAGGTATAGTTTATCTTTCAAGTTACAAAGTTATAGGCTACCTTTGGTTTGGAATGACTTAACTTTGGTATAGACTAGTTACAGTAGGATGTCATAAGGTATATTAGGGCAACTCCTTGTTTGTGGTACATTTTATTTTCTCGGAATTTTGAAGTTTTCAATAAAAAGTCTTTATTTCTAGTCCTATTTTTTTAGAACGCCTAGTATTTGAGCACTTAAATGAAATCACTTAAATAGAAATTCATATCTTTTTGTATACCTTTCAAAGTAGTAGTAAAGTGCACTATAATGGACTATAATGGAAGTTTAAACTTACTTTACAAACAAATCTAATGTTTATTCTATGGGAGTTTTTGAGAAAAAGGAGAATACACTGCAGCAGCGTTTCGATTAACTGAAAGCACTCCTTCGCTATTCTTCATTTCCGGATATAAAACTAGTAAAAGAATTTAATAACGAAACACCTATTAGAGTCTCTTTGGTAGTATACCCCAAGAAGGGCTTTCACTAAGGGAATAGAAAGGAGCTTGAATTATGGCTTTTATCATAGGTAATGGGTTTGCTAGAGCATATCTCAGCTCTTCTACTTGGCTAGGTAGGAAGCAAAAAGCCTTTACTTACTTCTATATTTTAGCTTTAGAGCTCTCCTGCGCCCTACACAACTGCTTTAAATAAGAGATATAAAGGATACCTTATAGATATTCTGCATTTGAGAGTTTCGAAAAAGATTTAAGAGAAGGCATCCAGATTAAATGTAAAAAGGTTAAAGTTACTATCTAGGATAGCGAAAAGCACGAGTTTAGGGTACTTGTGGGTATGCCTAAGGCTTTTGCAATATTTCATATGCTTTAATAACCTTGTTTTATATTTCCACCGATTCATTCGTTCTAGTTTTTAGATTTTTTATGCTTCCATTCCTCGCCAATTAATCACAAGGACGGCTCTACAAGGGACTCCTTAGTAAAGTTAGTGATCTAACTCCTTTCGACGAATAATAAAGTGAACTCAGATCTGGTGGTAAAGGAGAATCTCGTGTAAAAAGTTTGATCGAATCCTATTAATCATTAAGCAAATTGAAAAAGAATAACTGACAGAGCAGGGTATAAAACATATAAAATTCATATAACTTACAAGGAAACTTCCCTCTATACTCTGTAGCGCAGCCCCCCTCTAATTGCAGTTACTCATATTTCCCTGAAGGCCCGCTAACAGGGACTCGTGCAAGAGGCAAAAGTTTTCTTACTATAAAGGTTTCTTCTTCATTCTTTGTAATTTTCCCAACAAAGTCTTAGTGTTACCCTTTTTATATTATATAAAGAAATTCGTGCAGTCTTCTTTCAAAAGGGAATTTCGGAAGTCTAAAGGATAACCATTTAAAATATTTTATGTTTTTCTATACAATCTTCCAACCCCAGTTAGCTAAATAATAGTAGGGTACTCTACTTTAAAAGTTGTTTCTTTAGTAAGTAATTACTTTTGTTGTAGACTCGTTTCTTTATTCTTATTTAAGGAAAAGCTGTACATTAGCTGTTATATTTGTATTCATAGCTCTCATTACGGGTGCTCGTATATTTTGCATTAAAGCTAGGACCCTCTCTCCCCAATAAAAGTCTATTTTTCTTACAAAAAGTATGCTAACCTATGCGTGCATACACCCTACAATTCCTTATTACATTATGATTTAAAACCTTCCTAGGCCCCGTTAAACTTATAAAATAAACCCGTTCTTAATACAAATATTAATCAAAATTCCCGGAAATGTAGGAGCCCTCGTTGAATTTAAAAGACTCAAAACTCGCCCTTCACCCCACGGATTAAAAGGAACATTCTTTTATATAAAAGGTACATTAGCAGTAGGCACGAATGATAATCTAGGGTATAATTTAAAAAGACGTTACGTACGGTTAGCACGCACTGCTTTGAGATTCGGGTAACTTTGAACACATAGCTTTTATGAATATCTTTATTACATTATTAGGAGAACTAGGATACTTGCTTGAGGGGCATCCAAAGGCAAGGTTTGTCGTTAAAGAAGACGGAAGCTTATAAAGAGTGACGTGTTTTGCCTACAATACAATTTGTTTTTCTATAGTATCCATTTTTAGAAGTAAGAACTTTGCTAATCCCTAAGCTTTGCTTTCGATTGCGGGCTTTCAATAGTTATACTTTTGCTTACTTACTAAGACTAACATATTACCTCTATTGACTGCTTTTTATTAATTACCTTTCTAACCGAAGGAAGCTCCGATTAAAAGTAAGGAGTGGCTTTAGTAAACCTAGATTCCTTCCTAGTAACAAAACTTCTAAAGAAAACACCTGACGAAGAAGTCTAAGGGTTCCCTCCTTAATTATGATCCCGTATTACTTGTAAATCCGGAACTTAGTTAAGAGTTACCTTGCTTGTAAAATTCCACTATTTCTTATGCCTTATTTAAGCTTAGCTGTAACTGGAAACACCAAGACTTCTTAGCCAAGATGAGTACTAAACAGCTCCCCTAACCCTTTTAAAAGGAGATACTTAAAGGCTAGTAAGCTAAAGCATACCTTGTTTTAGACTGCATCAGTTCAGATTCAGGAGAGCAAGATATACCAAGGAGAGATTCCCTATGCATTTACTCTTATATTAAGAAAAGCTTTTACTTGTAAGATTGTAAGGCCCCAAAATAACTAGAAATTCTGTCCTCTATCTCGAGGTTGTTAAGGAGCTGGCAGCTTTTTAGATGCCGTTTTTAAAGGATTCGTTTTGTTTGGAGGCAAGGCAAAGGCAAACCTTGGTTTGTTTCTTAGATTGGTAATTCAAAACGGAAGATTTAGGAATTATGGACTGATCTTTCAGTTATGAATTCTAGTTCTTTATTCTTTATTGAGTAAGGTAAATCCCACACAAAGTAGGTCTTGTTGCTATTATACCAATTATTAATAATTATTGAGGGATTCCTAGAGGATAGGTACTTAGCAAACTAAATTTTCTGAAGCAAATACATAATTATTTGTAAATCTTTAGTAGTTTCTTTAAAATAGTTTTTTAAGTAGTAAAGAGAATCCATTGCTCCTTTTATTAGTTTTTGCCTTTTGCTGCTTTGTTTTCTTTGTGTTAATAAAGGGGAGTTTCCCTTAAATATTGTATAAGCCTCTTTCAAAAATAGTATAAGCGGGGAATCCTAAAAATTCCAATAATTGACATTAGGTTCGCTCAACTCTGAGTTTTGAAGTAGAATTTAGTTTTGTTCTTTAGTATTTAGGGTCTCCTTAATTGTTACTGTGATCCACGCCAGGAATTGGCTATCAAGCAGCCCTTTTAGTTTCGTAGAACTTTAAAATTCATATTTACTACCTGGAATCTCTTTTCTAATTAATAGAATTTATACCCAAGATTTAGTTACTAGAGTAGCAATTTTAATATTACTTTCCTCTTTATTCTTTCCTTTTTAGTAAAGAATTTTATAGTAAGGCACTCATTAGAGTAACTGTCAGTAGAGAATTAAGGTCTTAATAACCGGTTTTTGTTTAGTGATCATAAGGAATCCCGAAATATTTAGTGATTCTAAGAAAAAAGAGTGTTATAGGTTCCCCTCTTGTTAATAGGCAAGGTAATAGGGAATTCAAAAAATCACTTAAATACAAGAATATTACAATTGCAATAAGATCCACTCCATTACTGAAATTTTAGTGTTATTAGAAAATATGTAGATAAGCCTCAGATAGCTCAGTTGGTAGAACAAAAGGGTTGAAAACACTTGGTTATTGGTTCAAATCTTCTGGTATTGGATAAGTTCTAAACAAGAATTGTACTATTAAAACAAATATAAGGAGGAATTTATACTAAAGAGAAACTTTTAGTTGACAAGTAACCTACAGCTCTGTTATGAAATTAAAAAGTTAGCCCGGAGAATCGAGTTCATAATTGGATTTTTTAGTTATAAGTGTTAAAATATCATAGAGTATCTGTCCTTCTCTGTTAATTAAGTCTGGCTAGTAAGTTTTACTAATGAGCCCCTCGTTGAAATATTAGGAGTAGGCCCGATAGGAAAGCTTTATGAATATAGGAAGCAGTATACAATACGAGATTGCTGGTAAACAAAAGAGGACTTATCTAGTCTTCAATTAGGTAGTTTGGCAGAATAACTCCTTTGTGAAAAAAAAAGCACTGCTTAATTAAGATATAACCCTATTCATAAATTCCAAATAAAACGAAAGAAACTCATTATTGGATTTGACTTCGAGTCTTTCAAAATCTATTTAATCAAAACTAGAGAAAGTGCTTTACTTATACTATTCTAATACTGCTAAGAGAAATGAGATAAATTACCTATATACACAAAAATCCTTATTTTACGGGTATTCTTCTATAATTTTAAAAGCTAGCTTTAATATGTAAATAAACAAAAGTGTTAAGAAAACTTTCGTTACAATAAAAACTCCTCCGCTTACTACCTCTTTTAGAGAGTCTTTTGGTTTGGGCCAACAAAAGAGTGCTTGCCTTGCTTTACAAATCTTATTTAATTCGGATATCCTACATTTTAAAAGTCATAACCATGTAAGAATTTTAGAGACATGTTACCCGGTATTCCATCCATTTCATTAACCGCATCCTATTTCCTTTCAGAAAAAGCGTAGGGGTTAGTAGTTAGTCGAGTCCATCTTTACAAATATTTGTCTCTTTAGCAAAAGGTTAGTCCTTACTTAATAATAGTTAATAAAGTAAAGGAATTTTAAGTATAAACTTTTTTAAGGGGTTCTTTTTATAAACTTTAAAAACTTTAACAAGAAAGCCTGCAGTTTCGCGGGAGTTCTTAGGACTTATAGGACTGTTCAAAGTAGTTGGGTCCAGCAGTATAAACAAGTTATAAAGGAGCAACTAATCACGAGTCTTCACTAGTATTTCTAGAATCATGCTTTCCATTTGGGAAGTATCCGCTAAAGAGTTCTACAATTTGTTTAAAGAATATTCCTTTTTACTTAACAAATTGAAATATATCTTATTCAGAACTGTCTATTTCTTCCAAGCCTATTAGTAGGTTTTTTGAAGCGATGATTTTATTCACTGCCTTTGTTGCTAAGTAGAGTTATATCTTTCTAGTTAGTTTTTATTATGCTATCATGAAGTTGAGTTCTATTTGAGGTACCTGCTTGTTTCTTTTATCATTATTAATTAGAGTAGCCATGTCTTCCAACTTAAGCGTGATCCCTCTCATCCATTCCCGGTATAATATCTAGTGGATTAAGGAAAATCTAGATTTAGCAAAAACACAAATGTTTTTCACTTAGAAAGTTTGAGTTTTAGTCAGGGAACGCTTGTGAATTAAGCCAAGAGTATATCCTCTCCCTAATCGAAATCGAGTCCTCAGAATTAAATTATACTAATAAAAGGAATAGAACTAAATTGTTGTTGAGGTAGGAACAGGTAATTAAATTAAGTTCTCTTAATATTATGGCTGATATTGCTTAATAGTACTTACAGGTTCCCTTTAGAAATCTTTTAAGGAAATGCGATGTTTTGAAATACTAAAAAGACGGATATTTCCTTGTACTCTTTAAGAGTAATAGGAACTGCTTTGCCGTAGATCAATTTTTCTTAGAAAGAAGTAAGAGTACGCTTAGGAATTTTGCCTAAAAAAAGAGAATGTAATTAAACAAGTTTTCCTTATGTATTAAAGTTAGCTTCGTATTTCTTTTTTTAATTATAAATGGATATTCCCTTTTTGTCTTACGCATCGACTTTTCTTATGGTTAAATAGGCGCTCTCTAGTAGCCTCTTCCCAGGCGAATTCCCCTGTATTTTTCCGTGTAATACCTATACTCTAAGTCTTTGTAGCTGTACCTAGACCTCCTCTATTAGGAGAGAACCCTTTCTTATAATCTATATCTTTCTTCTTGTTATGGGCTATGCTCTTATATATAAGTTATACCTTTTTCATGATACCTGCACTCTTAGTCTGGGTCTTCTTCTTATTCTTAAAAGCTATACCTGTCTTAATTTCAATCTTAATAGCTATATTTCTCTTCTTAACCTTTATACATGTCTTATAAGTCTTAACTTTTTGTGGGCTATAATACCGTACCCGTGGGCTATAACCTGTACTTATTGTATTCCCTACCTTATTAGAAGTTCTTTTTAGTATTCGTTTTTTAGATGTAAGTAGTATGTATTCTAGAGTTCTTAAAGTCTTATTTTAGTATTCCTATTTCTTTATTAGTCATTAATAGGTTTGAGATAGATATAGATTGTATTACAGTCGTTAAGGAGAATACCCTCCTGTTTTAGTTGTTACTACGGAGCGGATTAAGCCTTATAAGAATCCATTCTAGTTGGCGTACCGGACTGTAGCATAGCGAAGGGCGGGAATTGCATAATAATATTAAGTATAATTAACCTTACACTAAATCCAACAACAAAAAACTTTAGCCCCAGTTCTTTACAGTAAACCTAGGACTTTCTTTACCCTCGGGTTCCCTAAAACTTTATCTTGTAAAACTTATTTTAAAGGGTAGTCTTTCTATCTCAAAACTTGGAATAGAAAAGACTTACTGACCCAGATTGAAAACTGGACGAGGACTCTTCTAAAGCACACGTTTGACTATCCCTACTTTAACCTGGATCAGAAAGAACCTCTAATTTTCTAAAAGCTAAAAGACTATCTATCAGCTCCTTCTTAACCCTTAAGCTTTTCTGAATACCTGTAACTTTCGTATTCTTCTGCTGTATCATGGTAACCGCTATAACTTTTCCTAGAAAGCTGTACCTTCTTTATTAGTCTTAGGAGCTTAGTAAATATATAATAATAGAAAGTTAAAATACAGGGATAGGTAACAGAAGGTAGAACCTTGCATGATAAAAAAGGAAATCCTATCCCATAAGCATTAGTAAAGCACCCCGATATTTACTTGTTATGAAACTTTTACACAACCTATCCTTTGTAAGAAGCAGCTAAGACCTCAGAAATCATGCTTCGAAAATAGCCCCATATGCCGGCTCTTTCCTTGCTTGTTATGGGTTTTATACACTATTATCATTGTATAAAATTGGTGCATATTAGTATTTAAAAGAAACTCCTGTTACAGATATCCGGAGAATACTGCGTAACGTACCAAAAGTATTGAAAACAACTAAAGTTGCGTTAGAAATAGGGCCTGGTAAGTTTGCACCTTAAGCTCCAAAAAGAATTCCATAGAGTCAAAAGGGAGTACCCAGTATATCTATTATATGAAAAAAGATAAGAAGTTTCTTAAATTACTTTAGAAGGATTAACTCCACAGTTATATCAATAGGGTAGGGCCTCTCCTTTTTATTGTAATTAGTGCATCTTACACCCCTATGCATTCCGTGAGCATGTAAACTTTAGAGTAATTTGCTAAGTAAAGATGTCCTACTTAGTATAAAGCTAGGTCTATAATTTTAAAACGCTTACTCTAGATAAGATAGCCTTGGTTTTCTCAGTCTGATAGCCTTTTACTCTTTGTAGCTTATAACTAACTGTTGAGGGAACTCTCTTGTTGCACTAAATTCAACTGGAACCTATGAAAGTTGGGTTGGGAGTCTATCCTATCGCTCTAACTTTTAGGTAAGGTCTTGTTATAAGAGTCCTTGACTCCACAAGGAGTTCCTTTAATATTAGATATCTTAGATTTCTTAACTGGGATTTACTCTCCTATATAAGATTGATTTTGTACATTATTGTAAACTTAGAATGCCATTAGTTCAAAAGCTGGTTATACGAACAATGTTAATAGAAAGACTAGATCAACGAACAATCTTATTTTTTAAAATATACGTGATTTGAGAATCACAACAATCCTATCGCAATCTTACTACTTTAGCTAGTAAAATAAAAGCTTTATCTAAAGGACATCCCTGATTGATTCCACTCGAATACTAATGCAGCCGGAAAATCCATTCACACTAGATAGAAGTGTTAGTCGCAGCTGTGTAATGTAGAGTTAGGAAGACCCCGGTACGTATTGGGAATAAGTAAACAAGAGTTCTTATTAGATAAAGCACGTCGAATTGTTGGGATTTTCACTTCCTATATCTCAAATATACTATATATCCCGAATTGCTAGATTGATTTTGTAAACGGATTATAGGAATTTAGCTCTACTTTCCGAAAGTTAGCTTGAGTATACAATTATATATAAGCTTCTTGGATTATTTAACTTATAGGATTTTCTGCTTTTTATTGAAAAAGGTACAGAAACGCCTCACTTGAAGAAGGAGTTTTCCAGATATTTTACGCCCCTTCTTTCTTTATAGGTATCCGGCTTATAGTACTCTTTTGATACTAGCTTTGGACACTTGAACCAGCGACATGCTGAGTAATACAAACATTGCTCGATCCTAAGAAAATTAAGAAGAAAAATCCCTTACTTTTACAAGATAAGCATACACTATACACTATTTATTCTAAATTCTTGATTAGTAGGAGAAGGCTTTTCAATATAGAGTTGGAAATCCTACTAAAAAGAAAGCTTTCAAACATAGCTAAATTTAGATTTATTCTCGAGAAGGGGTAATTCCAATTTCAAGGATCCCTTATATATACGTAGCTATTGAAATGGTAGCTTTTCCGCGGTACCCAAGGATCTTATGAGGTCTGGCTTTATTACCAAGGATCTCCTAGGTGTGGGTTAACTATATGGTGTATAGATACAAGCAGCATTAGCGTAAATTTTTGTATTTGATTGCTCAGTATTTTATGAATTTCAGAATTCCTATTATACTGGAACTGCTTATAGAAAGGTTTTAAATAAAAATCTTGGGATTAGTTGTCAGGGCTCCTTAACTATCACTGCCTTATACTTATAGTGGTACTATGGTTGTATTTGGAAGTCCTTTTTGTTAGGAAGATTCCTTAAGTATAAACAGCTGTGAAGATTTCTTTGACGATTTCAAATGTAGCACAATACTATGTATTTTTTCCTTGACTTTAAGGGCTTTTCAAGTAATACTAAACTAAAGAAACCCTTTTTTCATCACTAAAAAGTCACATGATATACTTCGATAATTGTGTAAACCTATTCTGGAAAAAAAAGGAAACTTACTTTTTCTTAACCCTATAGAACTTTTCTCTTACTCATGTATAGAATAAGGGATGCCGATTAAAGAGTTTCTCAACCCACTTTCTTTTTGTGTCTAACTATGAGTTGCCCGAGTATACTTAATAATATGTATAATAGATAACCCTTGGCGGAGTAAGGGAATAAGCTACTAGCATCTCTATTTCTTTCTTGTAGGGGTTCTTGAACTGACTGATAATTAACAAGATTAAACTTTGACTAAAAGGAGCTGCGGAGTCGCAATATCTCTGTATCTCAACAATAGAGTCGAAGTATTTGTACTTTATAATAAACTGGAACACTAAAAGAGTGCCCATCGGCGAGAAACCCTTATTCAATATGGAAAATTCCCTGGTCTTTATATCCTTTTTGGTAACTATTGAAATACGAGGAGAATGGTGCCTAAGTTTGTGAAGCTACTCCTACTGATGTCGCCTTGTATTATTCTAAAAAAAAGGCTTTATATTATGAAAAACGCTACCTAAGAAGCTCCCTATTAATTTGACATATACATACGCAAGTTCGCTTGAGGAAAACCTTAAGGAAGATCTTTATTAGTGTTCAGTCAATTCTTTTAATATTCGAGTTTTATAGCAGGTATCCTCGAAGTTATTGGGAATCCTTAAATCCTAACAAAGAAAAGTGAAGAATCAAAACCCAGATAGAGGAGTAGATAAAACTATACTCACTGTTGATTATATACACTGTCCTCCAGCGAAATTAAACTAAGTTGCTTGTGTGGTAGAATCCAAGAATACTGTTATATTATATTTAATATAAAATCGAATCAAGTAAACTTTTTGTATTAAAACTTTTCTATTTTCACGCCTTAAGTAATCCTGGAGCTGTGCTACTAAAATGAAATTGTAGTTGGCTATAGAAACACCTTTTATACTTAAAACCAGAGTATAGATTTTGATCTCCATGGGGAATTAGGAAAGCCTGTTAGGACCCCCGCCTAAAAGAAGTGAGTTAAGGTTCATACCACTTCTTATATTTGCTTTGTTACTTGAGAATTTAAACCCCTACGGAATTACTTAACAAGGACTAACTGGATTTTTTTAGAGACCCCCGGATTAAGCCTTTCTGAGGGCACTCAATAAGAATCAGTTTTAACGAAGACTAAGAGAGCTATTAGAAATACTGCAGCATATAGTATCAACAATCACACAAACCTTTTCCCTTTCGTTAACCCTACAAGAAAGAGAGGACTCACTTTAGTAAAAAGAGGAATCCTTTACTTTAATTTAGTTCACGCATATAAGTTGTTAAACAAATTACCTTTTTCTTTATAGATTATAGAATTGAGAATTACCCGAGTTGGTATATAAAACAGTGCATAGTTTTACTTCCCAATCCAAGAATGCTGAGAGGACAGTTTCCTTTTAGCATACCAAACCTTATTGCAAAAACAACGACATTTTTGTACTTTTTAAAAAAAACACTTTTAAATAGGGTACATTTAAGCTAGGCTTCTTAAGTAAGGACGGGGAATTCCTAAAGTTCTTAAAACTAGAAAACTCTGAGTTATTAAAAATACGTATAAAATGTAGTATAATTTTAAAAAGCAGTACCTTGTTAAAAACAAGCAGAATTTCTCTAAATAAATGTATGGGGCTTTGTAAGAACTCTCCTTAAGGACCCTATTTAATATACTTAAGGAAAATCCTGATAATAAAAACTGACTGAATAGAAACTAGTGAAGAAATTTACTATGATAAAGGATGGCTAACATATACTTTATTATAACTATATGCAAAGACCATGTAAGAAAATCGGGTATTTATACTAAATTATAGCTTATAAAAGGAGACTTAGCAATAGCTAAAACACACTATAAATTTATAAGGAGGTCCCTCCCCTGTATTTGCAAAGTAGCACAAAGAAAGCTTGCTGAAGCTTTTATAATAATAATTAACATTAAAACAACGCTTTTCGCTTTTAGTTCAGCTCGGTAGAACAAGGTCTCAATTGATTCGATGTCGTAGGTTCAAGTCCCGCTATCCGCAGTATTAGTGTCTGAATTAATTCCCAGATAAACCTTTGTGAATAATTTATAGCCTATAAAACTTACAAAAGCGTTAAAATTAATACATTCGTAATGTGAGGAAAACCTTGGGATTGAATCTGTGACAAAATTTATACATAAGAATTGTAACCCCGCATTACCTATGGGAACAGCTCTTTTGTAAAAAAGATACATCTCATAAAGAGCTCTCTTATATAGAATAGTAAAGTATTAAAGAGATTCTTCTTTACTTTCATGTGGTAATCCTTTAATATGACTACTCCTATTTCAGTATTTCAAATAGAAAATGCAAAAAATCTAGGAATCTATTTCTTAATATTAGCCTTCTATCATATATAGTTATTAAGCTTAGTTTTTTATGTAAAATCCCGGAAACTTGCTTGACTGAGTAAAAGAATGTGTAAACATCAGGTATCCCAATCAAAGAACTTTCTTTACCCTTATATTATCTAAGATAAGAATTCATATAAATTATTATCTGCTAAGTTTTATTTGCAACGGTATAGTCGATATTTTTTAATCTCCGTTTAGTTGCTGAGAATAGTCCGCTTCTATTTAGAAGGAAGACTCCATCTAAATCTAATACGTCTTTTCCTTTCAGTTTTTAAAGTTTACTTGGCTCAATCGCTAGCAAATCCTGGATTCAATCTCCTTTCTTTTTGTCTCTTTAGTTTTAAACAGCAAAAAACTTTCACTGTAATATATGTATAAATACTTACTCTATTTAGAAAATAACTAAAGTTAAGCCGGAAAGCAAGAAGTAAGTTAGACTACTGATATTAAAAAAAGAAGTATTACCTCGTTTGAACTAAAACCTTATTAGGGAATCCCCGTCCAGTTTTTTGCCTGTCCGGAACTTAAATAAAGCCCAAACACTGCACCCCGCTATCAGAAGACTAAAAAAGTCCTTTTATTTCTAAACTCCTGAAGGCGGATAAAACAAAGTCTAACGAAATCCGTTTTGGTATATCAAGTTTTCTATTAATATTAGCCCCTTTCTAGCCTCCGTTGCGCACGAACCTATTTAAGAAAAGATATCAGCCCTTCTAAAAAAGTATGAATGTATTTCCTAAGTCAAAGAAGCGAGGATAATCAACAAAATCTAGTATACTTCAGAGTTCCTTTTTAGAGAAGAAAAATCCTTTAATGTTTTTTCAGATACCTCTCATCTAATTCCATCTTAAACTATTAAAATAACACCTCAAAGTAGTATTTGATTAATCAATATTTTTTTGCACTTTATCAAGAGCGCATAATAATCAAGTACGGAAGTTTCTACTTACTAAAAAGAACTGAATACTTTGAAATTTGTACTACATAGGATAGCTTACTAAGTTAAGTAATTGGCTTGCTTACATGGATGAATTGGTTGTGTTACGCGATTTTACTATGAAACATAGGATATCGGGGGAATTAAGGAAAAATACAAACATTCGTGATATAAGGACCCTTTTATCTTAGTTTTATAAGTGAATAGCCCCACACAACATTTCAATACCTGCAAGGGGAACCCTCTTCTTATTTCTAACTTACTATATAGAATTGTTCCTCTGCTTAGCTATGAAAAGAAAAAGTAATTGGAAGAGTTCTAGGGTAAGGGATTTCTGAGTCATACAAAAGCAAATTAGGTTGGGTTTTTGTTGGTACTGTTAGGGTTACTCGCTAGAGATTCTTGTCTCCCTTGGATAATAATTAATAGAGGAAACAGGGGAGGGTACGTCGTTCAAAATACCTTTATAAGTTTCCTTAGAACCCGTCTTTTGATTCTTTATTAACCGGATAAGTTGCTCTTTTATAAAGAAGGAGGATACGCCTGTTTAATAAAGCAGGGACAGCCGTACGAGAACTTTTTAAGGAAAACGGTTATCCTATATTATATAGTGAAGCTTTAATTATATAACAGGAATCTCTATCTTCTGCAGCTGAATCCTCAGGAAAACTATTCAGTGAAAACAGGATTTAACCTTACTTCATTTACTTACTTTTTAATTTAGATACGGAAAATTAGAAAACTCTCCCAGGCTTTATTAGCCTGTTCTCAATACCTAAAGCACTAATTCCTACTCTTTTTCTGTATTCCTACTGTTGAACACGAAAGCAACTCTCTTGTTTACCCTCATACCTTAATTATACGCGTACGCGAGAGAGAGTAGAGTTGTAGCATCTCTTCCCATGAGTTACAACAAGGGGGGTGCTAAAATCACTTAGATAAAAAAATGAATTATCTTGTTACTCAATTCTATAAGTTTCCTTGATGTCTAAAGTAAATTCTTAAATGAAATCCTATATCAAAAATTCCTCCGTTAGTTGCCTACTTTTCAAGCCAAAACGGAATAAAAAATTCCCTGTAAACCCTGAGTTCAAGTCGCGCACTATATAACAATAAAGAATCTGAATACAATGCCTATCCCAAACATGCAATCAAATTGGTTGGCTTATCTCTTAAGTTGAATCGAAAGCTAAGTACAACTGGGGTTAAAGGTTAAACTTATATAACATGCATAAATAATATAAAGGGCTCCTCTGAAGTGTAAATTTCATAAGAAAAGAGGTTATCCTGGTCTCTTTAGGCGTGTTTTGTTAGTATTATATACTGTTTTCTACAAAGCACTCGTTTTTTTACTCGGCAGGTTAGTATTCTTGTTTTATATATTTAATTCAAGTTTTCTCCCTTTGAAGGGTGCAACTTTTTCCCGAACCTTGCCTTTTTCAGTATTTAGTAGAAGAAGGGCATCCTTTTGTGTAGTAACGAGTAGGGAGTTTAGGTCGAAATCTCGGGTTTTATAACATGAATTCTATATTCTCAGCTTTAACCCTAGGGAATTACTATTATCGGAGGGATATAAGTACGGGTAATTTTCCTTGGTTTTCTTTTAGTTATTTTTAATCCTTGTCTACCAAATTTATACTTACCAGCAAATAACTTATTCAAATTGAGGTAAATAGGGATTTGGTTCTCTAGTAAAGGTTTGAAATAGGGAGAATCCTGTGGTATTTGGTCTTAATTACTCTTTTTCTATATAGGCTAAGGTAAAGCAAAACGATTATAATTAAATGATGTACGCATGAGTCCAAATAATTTTGGATAAATAAGAAAAGATAAGTTATTTTTGAGTATCTACTTCCTAAGTCTTTTAGTAGTCCAAGATGGATTTTCCTCTCTTTTCTTTCAATTCTGACCCCTTCCCCTAAGAGTATAGGTCCTGTGCAAAGTGGATTAGCAACTTCGAATACCTATAATAAGGAGTTTTCGTACGTACACATTTGGCTTCTTTCCGTAAAGTGTTAATTAAGGGGTTCTTTATGCTAGGAAGAAGTAGGTTTCATAGACATATGATATTTTATGTTACCTATTAGGGAGGGTGCCTTAATCAATATAGTAGATAGCTAGTTATGCAAAGGCAATACTTGTAAATAAAAGGCAGCAAAAAGAAAACAAAGACTAAGCTCTTACACTAAAACACGAAGATAAAGGTAAACTAAGGTATTCTTTTACTGAGAACGTAAGAAGTAGCTACATAAGGAATATACGTCCCCTCTTAGTTTTAGTTATCCAGTTTTTCAAACATAGAACTTTTGCTCTAAATTCTTAGGTATCTCCCTTGTAATTCAACTATGTCAAAAGAGGGGTCAGCAGTAGGGATCTAAACATCTTAGCGATAAAAGTGTTTAGTAGGAACTGCACAATAAAAATTTCAGTAATACAAAATATAGCTAACAAATGTTCGGAGAAATCGCTGCATGTTCCTAAGGGTTCCAAAAGGAGATGCTATATTCATTCAAAAGTAAGAAAGCTCCCTCTTACTTAAAAATATTAATTAACCTGTAAAACCCCTTAGACTAGAATCCTATTCTCAAACTAGAGATATAATAGCTTAAGGAAAGAAATTTCGAAATATTTAAAACGGTACTCTTTAAGGATACTTCTTATACAAACTACTTTATTTTAAAACATAGTTTGGGCTAATTCTGACTAAATACGTATTTCCTATAGCTTAGCTGAACCAGCCTTAGAATTTTGCCATCCCAACCAACAATTTATGAAGCTTGATTATGAAAGGTTTTCGACTTTATTTATTACAAGCAACTCAGCTCTCGAGCAGCCTTGGAATGCTTTACTTTATACTATCAGGAACTCTTGAGAATAAAATCCCCTATCTGACACAGAATTTTCTTTCACTTAGCCAAGGCCTGATCTAACAAGGTCCCCTTAGTATCATAGCAAAACTCTTATATCATTGCGTTGCGCTGTTGTATAACAAGACACACCTTACTCTTTTATTAATATTCCCTGTAATAATTAAGAATAACCGCAGAATATTTAGAACATAGGGTTTGATCCTATTCGTTATTTTTATACTACACCCGGTTGTGGAATAAGGACTTTGTAAACTTATGAACCCAAAGCAAAAATCTAGATAGCTTTTGGAGACAAAACGGAACCGGTTAAAGCTGGAAGAACTCTGTTAGTCAGGGGGTCCCCATAGAATCCTCGCCTTTTTAAACTCTCGAAAATGCCTTCGAAGTGAAGTAGAGTATGTTGGTCTTATATTTAGTTCAGAATTCCTGTTCCTTAATTGAAATTTTTATGATTTAAACTTTTTGTTTCTAGCAAGTAATCTGAAATTTCCCACCCTTTCTCTGGCCTGATTTACTTCTTAGTGGAAACTGATGCATTCCTGCTTAAGAGTATAGAGCTCTCGTGAGAGAGCCATGTTCCCAGTGTCCCGGATCGCTGATTAGAAATAAGGTCTTTCGAAGCGAAGAGTTTGTTATTTCAGATTTTAGAGTCTTACCTGAATTCTAGGGAATTTTTATGATACGAAATCGGGGCCTTTTTGTTATAAATACTGTTAATTTTAAGTTCGTCTTCCTATTTGTATGAACTTGTGGATTACGCTTGCACAAATATTTTAAGATCAAACCAGAACCCTTTTTCTACCCCTTAGGGAAGACATTTAAGCAAATAGGGTTACCCCATACCAGCACTCCGCGTGATAGCGTTTTTACTTTGATTCATTAAAAAGAGCTCCATTACTACCAGACCCCTTAAATATCTGAAGAGTAGGAAATCCTTTTTTAAGGGAGAGGCCGGGGTTATACCTATGCGATACCCCTTTTTAATCTAATAAAATAAACTTTACTTGTTGATTTTTATTAAGGGTTTTCCCTCTCTTTTAGGAATTTAAATATAGGAATTTAAAATATGGTGGTGTTACACTAAATCGGGATTACCTTACTAATGTAAAAGGAAAAAGAACCTAAATCTATCTTTAAAGTCCTGAGAAACCGCACATCCAGAATAGGAAGATAGATATTACACTAAGGCTTATGCACATTTGAAATAGGAAACCAAAAGCCAGGAGAGTTCCAAGGATACCTCATAATACTGGATTCTTATAATCCGAAGTCACTTAGTATAAAAGGATCCCAATCAATTATAATCTAAACCTGCCCTTATTTTTTAAAATTAGTAGAATAGGCACTCAGGTGAATAGGAGGGTTGCAGAAGGCCTAAGTATAAGTATAAATATTCTACTTATTTAAAGAGGGCCCTAGGTAAGGAGGTATTAATCGGGTAGTCAATCGAATCTTTCAGTTGTTTGTAGACAAGGATTTTCTTTAGAGAAAAAGCATAATAAAAAAGCAGTATATACACGCCCATAAAGCTTGTTCTAACGCACGCAAAAGAATATTCAGGTCTATTTTACCGATTACAAGTTATATAAAAAAGAGATAAGAGAGTTAACCAAGCATATGATAAACTCTTACGATTAAAGTAGCTCTAGTATTTTATTGACCCGACCCGAAACGCCTACAAAAATCTTAATTGCACGAACCTATTCAGACAAAAAGCTAGGGTACTTCTTATTTGGAAATTTTTATTGACAGCCGGTACTTATTATATATATACTCTTACTATGAAAAGAATCTTATTTAGGGTTAGGTTATAAAATCACTTAATATAATAAAATCCTTATATTGAACTCTAGTGCCTATATACTTCGACGTAAATCGCTAAAGTCGTAGAAACTAAGTTAAACTCCTTTTTTATTAAAGGACATGGGTCCCTGAAATGAAACAAACCATAAAGGATTCAATTATCGACCGATTATGTAACAATATAATATTCTTTACACTCGGGGTCAAAGGATCCTCGCTACGCTAGTTGTGATGAGAGATTTGTAGTGCCTCTTATACCTGACTGTAGCGAAAGGGAGGAAATCATAGAAAGTCTTTTATTAGATAGTAGATACTTTCATTATAGGAACATCCGCTTACTCACCAACCCCTTACATACTCAAACTCTTCTGGCATACCCTGTTTACTTAATAACGTAGGGATCCCTTAAATGCTCTTTAACCCCAAGAGGAAAGTCCTTGAAAACTCTTGTGACTGGGTTATTTGTAGCTTTTTCGGTGTATACTATTACTTGTATATAAGTGGAATTTTATTAACTTTTATTTATAGTCCTACCTAATTGAATACTAATACAAGAGGTTATAAGACAAGATATCCTCAGACTCCTAACAAGAAGAGGAAGAAAGAGAAGTTCTAGAGCACCATGATAAAGGGCATCTTAGGACGAGTCTCCGCACAATGCGTTAACTCTTTTTAAGTGCATCATTTGTATACGTTTAATATTAGACATAAAGCCTACTGTTTATTATTATTATTATTATTATCATCAAATTGTTTTCAAAACATGTTGAACCAAATAGTTGATGCGTTTTAGATTTTCTTTGAGATCTCATGAGAAACACTAGTTTCTATAGACCTGCTATTTCGTTGCTTGTAAAAAAAAAATGTTCTTTTAGACGTCTTCCACAGGTAGTTTGAATCTAGGTTGATGAAAACAGTGCTATAACTATCAAGTACTTTAAACATTTTGAATTGTTTGAAGAAATCTAATTGCCATCTTCCTTAAAACTTATCATAGCCAATTATGATAACTAGCTTAACCAAGGGGATTCATTATGTCAATAGAAATTTCAAGTATACGCTCGAACTCTTTTTCGCTTGCAATTGCATGCTTGTTGGCTATGTGGTCGGCAAAGCTAGCAGAAACTACGACTCTAAGCATGTAAACAAACACACATCTTCTGTTCACTTATTCCGTCACAAAATAAGTGATCTATTTAACTTGACTTTTTATCCCAAAGGTAAAGTGTTGTTTTTATTTTTAAAAATTAGTTGTATATGAATTATCAGTAATATCTCTACCATAAGTTTTTTTTTTTTTTTTTTTTGTTTTTTGAAATGATCTCTGTAAGTTAGTAATCCTGAGTTTGTTTGAACCCATATATATGGGACAAAAAAGTAAATATACAACACTGGGCAACTTCATTTTTCTCAAAACAAAAAAAAAAAAAAAAAAGATGACACTTATTCGGAGACAGATGGAATGCTAGAGAAAAAAAAGAGGGAGAGATATTATGATGAACACAATGATATACATAGAGGCAAGGCTAGGCTACAGCTCAAATATACAAGTAACTAAAATCTGACCACACAATGTAAATGAAATGCAAAATCCCCTAATGATATCCATAAGAACCTGATCAAAACCCCTCAGTAGAGTCTCTCTTCAGTACTAGTATTACAACATTGCACTGAAAACAAATAACGAAAAAATGGGTATCAATAACTCCAACCCACCACCTCGACACCCTGCATCATGATAGCATATGATATGGAAATTTCAGTCATTTACTCATTGTCATAAGAGCAAGCATATTATACTTTATCAAATGACCATGCCAACCCTCGTCCTTTAATAAGGAATACTATTAAAGCCAAAACAGACATTGACAAGTGTAAATCAAAATGTACGCACCAGGATTTTTAAGAGTCTCTGATGTTGGCAATGCAGGTAACGACATTTCTGCAATATTGATCAGAGTGGCTGCCATTAGAACCTAAACATTCAAAACAAACTGTGCACGTACTTCTTACAGTATATTACTTATATTTTGTTAAATCTTGTTGCATTTCAAAAACACAAACAAAGGCAGGGGCACAATGGTTTCCAGGTTTGTTACCAGGGGCACAAAGAGACAGGGAAGACATTGTAGACGATGAAGGCCACGGGGCTGCAATGTTGTCGCTCAAGTCACACGTAATGCTAAGGCCCGTTGAGTTGTCAAGAACCATATCTGAAGGTAAGCTTCGAAGTAGACACCCTTCATCTAGATCAAACAAAAAAAATAAAATTTAACATAGTATAAATAAATTAAAAAAACTAATGGAGGGGTAATAGAACCAAGTACAAACCTTGGTTATAAGCTGCACCAACATCCATGATGGAACATATACAAAACAGACAAAAAATGTCAGTTATGATGAAGTTGTGGTCACTGACAAGGACTAACAAAATAACATCTATACATACTATAAAAGCTGAACCAAAAAATAGGTTTATAATGCGTATTAGAGCGCCACGTCATCAAATTGTTAGTTTTGCCACATATTTTTACATAATTATAAAATTAGCATAATCAATAGGAAATTGAAATTATAATAAAAGTTTAATTTTAGAAATTTAAATATATTACCATTATTACAATTATTTTGATTTATTAT